>JAUJPO010069701.1:0-11919 GCA_032270745.1 Tiaropsis multicirrata
GTCCCATTCAGGGTCCCTATTTTAGCTATCTAGAGTCCCATTCAGGGTCTCAAAAATACGAAAATACAAAGGTCTGTTCCTTATAGTGTGTCTTTTTGGAAAAAAGTGAAAATTTTGGCATTTCAGTCCCATTCAGAGTCCCTTTTTCTCGAATTTTGAGTCCCACGTAGGGTCCATTTTTCAAACCCGAGCGGCACATCCCCGTCGGCCGGCATGGTATTACCCCCCCCCCCCGGACGGCACCCCTGTTTGATTTGGCTGAAATTTTCATTTTTGAGCCCTGGGGGACGAGTTTTGTACTAAAACGAGGCAAAATTCCATCTCAGTGCGGGTTTGCACATTCGATTAATATTAATTTGGTGATGTGAATGACCCTAAAAGAAAATAATCGTAATGCAATGTATAGAAAGTAGATTTTATTATGATAAAGACTTTATAAAATAAATGTAAAAAAATCATAAAATGTATCTACAGGAAACTAATTAAGTTAAGAGGTACTGATAAAGACTTGATTTCTTTATTTGAACAGGGTTTAAACATCGTAGAAGACACTTTTGCTAATTCACCAGCAACCAGCTTCGGATGGGAGGTATGTCTCTTTCAATCTGCTTTCATTAAGGTCGGCCACCGATTTATGAGGTTGTGGACCTGCAAATTTGAAACCACTCAAGTTTTTCGTAGTAAAGTCTCTGAAACGAGTTTGGAGAAAACGAAGCATCGAGACAAAATAATTGATTTTAAGAGACTTTTTTGTCTCCTTCATTTTACTGATACTATCTTGCTTCCAAAATTTTTATATCAAATATTCTACTCACTCTTAATAATTATGAGTTATCTGAAGCCTCATTATTTATAGTGGGAAAAACAACTTCCACTTTTCCCGATGATGGGAGAAGAATTTCTCGAAACGTTCAGTAGCCAAACGTTAAAACTGGTTCTCCAAACCACGATAAACTTCTTCTCTTTTACTGGGTCGACAAACTCAAACTTATTTAAATTGATAAACATTTTACCGTAGATTCTCTAATTTAGTGCGCCCTCTAGTTAGTGCGGATGGTCTTTTTTTCGGAAAGTGAAGAATTCTTTCACCTCTATCTATTTTTAGTGCGGGTGAGTTTTAAGGAATTTCCGATTCACCTCTAATTTAATGCGGAAATGGTCAAAATTACCTCTAATCATATTGCTGATCGGGTATTAACAAAGTGAAAAATCAAGGTATTTGGCCCAGCGCTAGCGAAGGGGCTTTCCAAAGCAACTTTCCGTCCGTTCTGTCCGTTTTTTTGCAGAAACTGTGCCGTATTTCAGATTTCGCTCGCTCAGTAAGCTGAACTTCAGCTCCAGGCTTTCTATCTTTCGATCAGAGAAATGCTTTATCACTATCTGCAGAAAGACTGGGAACGAATTGACTACATCAGTTTCACTTTTAATCAGGGAGGGAGACATTTGAAAACAAAGTTTTTGCTGAGGTTAAACTGGCTTGTGTTTACTAGTTGAAAATTCATGGGAAACATGGTTGCTACAGACAGACAAAACGTTCAGCAGTTCTTTTATTTCGCTTTAGAAAAACCTTGAGTAGTAATAATTGATATCCTTCCGGTCTTTTGAGTTGACATTTCAACACACTCTTTTACACATAACTTATTTTGCCCAAGGTAAAAAAGATTACTATACCCCTGATATTGAGCTCAAGCTGATACAATTATCTTTACCTCTAATTTAATGCGGTTTTGATTAAATTCTCTTTACCTCTAATTTAATGCGGTTTTGATTAAATTCTCTCTATTTAATAGTGTGGGTTTGAAATGCAAAAACCTAGTTGTTTTATCTCCCTTTATTATTAGTGTGGCATGACCAAAATGATTTTTTTTTTGCCGCACTAAATTGAAGAATTTACGGTAATCTTGATTGACATGCATAGTTCGCATGTTTGCATTTTGGCTTCATATTTTATGCCTGACTAAGAAAGTGCTTTTAAAAACTCATCTCTATTGGGCTATTCCATTTGATATCCATACAAAGGGGTGGACAAACTTTCCAAGGGGGTATTAAATGTAAAGTTCCGAGGGGCGATGACAAATTATTTGGAAAATTCCCCGGAGTTTTTCCGTCAAATTTAGATTTTTCCAGGAAGTTAAACAGCTAAGCATCGGCTAGTCTACCTAAGTAATTGGAGTAGTGGGAAATTATTTACCAAGGGCTTTTAAGATCTTATCATTTTTCCAGGGGGTAAAACTCTTTAATTTCTGGTTTCTTGCCTTAAATTCTCTAATTAGGTGAAAAATTGGTTTTAATTTCTCGCCTTGCGAAAGTAAGTCCTCACGAAAATTATGTCCGACGAAAAATTTAGTCCGACATTGTTTTGTCCGATAAGGTATATGCTTTAAGTGGATCAATTTCCGTGAGGACTTACTTTCGTAAGGCACGTTTGTCCAAAAAAACTTATTTTTTGATTATTTTTTTTTCGTTGAACTAAATTATTTGTCGGACAAAATTTTCTTCACTTCCAAAAGATTTCGTCACTTTTGTCCCGACTATTTGTATATTTGTTTTCTCTTCTTCTTCATAGAAATTGAACACCGAGGATGCAGAGAGCATGAGAAAGCTACGAATGGACAGCATCCAATCATCGTCCAGCAAACTCTCACTTCGAAGTTTGGATGATGAACCGGAAACTTCAGCCGAGTCACAACTCCTCACCAAAGATCAAATGAAATATGTAAGTCTTTCCTGGACTTATTTTATTTCAAAATAATAATTACGATTTGGCAGTAGCTTAGACAGGGATGGTGCAATCATTAAATATAATGATACAAAAAAAAATTATTATTACTATTACTGTAAGTGAAATTGATGCGTTACGTTAAGATACAACTCCTGGACATTGATAAGCATTTGGTAATCGAATTTATGAAATTTTGACACCCGATGTTTGAATTTAATTATCAATCAATAAATATAAAATTAACTAAAAATAATTGATTTTAAACAAACTTTAAGATCGTAGACAGGAAGGCTTTAAACTAATAAGCTACCGAATAGAGAAAAGTAATGCTAGAATATTGGTATATTATATTACCTTAACTGAAATGTTGTTTGAAATTCGATATTGATATTAACCTTGTAGGTTATAGCCGTCGCAAATTTTATTTCCGTATACGGTCGGCAATATCCCTGCACCTGGCCGGCGGTGCATACTCGTGTAGGTGTGTAGTGCCTTGCTAATGGATTATAAACATTTATTGTTAGGGTTAGGGTTAGTATACCTATATATATTCATTATTTATTATTTATCTCCCATTCTTCAGTCTATTGGACTACCAAAGGAAAGGATAATAGGTTCTTTACTAATACTTCTCTTTCTGAATGTGTATCATTTTTGATTAAAAATTGTTTCTTTAAAGTCGGCAATGCAATTCTTAGGCAATGCATTGGTATTCCAATGGGTATAGACCCTGCTCCTTTTTGGGCTAACTTATTTCTTTATCATTTTGAAGCTAAGTACGTCAAAAATCTTATTTCCACTAGCTCACCTAGAGCCTACAATTTACATTCCGTAGGAAGATTTATTGATGATTTAAATAACAGCAAGGATGAATTTCATAGTTGCTACAATGAAATTTATCCTAAAGAGTTGGACCTAAAAGTTGAGCACCATGGAGACCATGCTTCCTTTTCTACATAGAAAACGGCATTTTTCGATACAAACTTTATGACAATTGTTTTGAATTTCGCTTCCATCATCATCTTGATAGCCTAGTGGTTAGCGAGTATGGTCAGAATTACTAACAAAAGTACTTCAGTGGTTCGAGCCGGGGTTTTGGTTCCACGGTTTTGAAAGAATAACAAAGTTTTGGATGTTGCCGACCATTAAAAGATATTGCCGACCGTATACGGGAAAGAAATTTGCATAGTCGACTTGAAACCTTTTTGTATAAGCTATTTTGCATACCAAAGCGTAGGAAGGGAGGCACGTTGTTGTAAGCGAATATTAAAAAGAAAATGAAAGCTATACATAAATTAACAGTGCCAAATTTGTTTAAAAGATAACGTAAAAAAAGTTTGAGCTAATTTAGTTTGGCTAAAAAAGTCTGAAGTTTTAGTATTTTTAACATGTAAGAAAGATCCTCCATAAATATTTAGATACGACAGCAGCAACACCAACATGACCTTGAACGGTTATTCTCGGGTGGCATGGTGGTTATTCTCGGTTGCGGTTGATTTAAAATGATGGTGCGTTGATTTAGTGGTGTGATAGGGTAGGGTACAAAGCTCGGTTGCGGTATGATTCCATTTTCATATCCAATAGTCAAGTCTGGATATTCATAACTTTCGTGTTGTGGAGGAATCTTAAGGGATTTGACTGTACTGTTTGTTATGTGTCGAAGAGGTCTAACATAGGAGTTTAGTGGAGTGTTAAAAGGTATTTTAAAGTTTGTTGGGTTAGGTTGCAATCTTTCACCATTGTACGTAGATAAAGACCGAGTTATTTTATCTACAATGAAGGAGGTATACACCCTTTGGTTGGGTAGAGGCTCTGATGTTACCTGCATCACTTTATCGATATTTTTTATTTTGTTGACTTTCGCTACGCTTAAACTCGTTGAGAGAATATTGTTGAGTAAATCTCTATCGAATTTGAGGATTGAAACAGCATATTCTTTTGGTATTTGTACTGTCACGCTTGCAATTCGTTCGGTGTTTGGATTTCCCTCGAGTAGACGGGGTGCTAGCTCATTCACCGTTCTACTCTTGTTCGTTTGTATAGCAGAACAACTGCTTCGAGGTACTAATTTTTCAACAAGATCGCTTAAAGACATAAGCGCCCCATCGACTTCCCTTTTTTCATTTTCTGACCAGAAATCACCATCCTCTTCTTTCCATAGCGAGATGGTGATCTTGATGGAGCCGCTCTCCCAGCCGTCCAATTTGACTTTAGCGATTGGTAATTCTGACTGCAAACTTTGTTTTAGCTGTTCCCATAGAGCTTTGGAGACTTCTGATTTGGGGTCCTCGTATTGTTTAAGGAATGAATCTGAGGATGATATTTTTAGTTTTACCGTGATATCTTTAGTCTTTAAGGTTGACGGAATTAACCTTTTGAATTTGGTGACTGAGGCGCTAAAACTTGCTCCAGTCAGCGAGTATTTTTGTGCAAAATATTCTTTTAAGGCTTTCTCAACGATCCTTTCGACATCCTCGATCTCTTTACAGTGTAAATCAAAATAGATTTTTTTCTTGAATCGCAGATACACCTTCAGTTTCAACTTTTTATCTTCGATTTCAACACGTGTTGCTTCTACTTTTTCTAAAATGTTTGCTAATTGGGTTTCTGTGTTCACCAAAGATTCTATTTGGACAAAATTATGGATGCTCTTGGTATAGACTGACAGATCCTCTTTGGTTGCAGCTGAACTAATGAAGCGCAACGACTCGAAAAGTTCTAGTTTTTCACGGTTTGTGATGATATTATTTGGTATACCATTGAGCACGGCTTTGACTGCAAACCAAACTGTATCTCTTATGGCCAACCATGAAGTGCAGTAAACTGGAGTTTTTGAGTCCTGAAATGTTCCATTGTCCATTTGGTCACATTCGGCGGGAGTCAAGTGCATTGTAATGTTACGAAAAATGGAAATAACTGACACAGCCAAGTGTAACTGTTGAGTTTGACAGATCCTCGGTACAACGGAATTCACAAGTTTTTCAAACAAATCATGCCAAGAAGTTAAAAAGTGTCCTTTTAAAAGGCAATTCAAACATGTCTTACAAGTTGTGCAGCAGATTCTCTTATTGCTTTGGCAATCAAAGACACTTGAAGAGCAAGTTGCACATTGGTGATTGCCACACACCTCATTGGGCACACAACATTTCTTCTTGCACTTCTCCAAGCCACATACGCCACATTTATGACTGCACCCCGCGCAACATTTTTTTAGATGATTTGCCGTATCTTGACATGCCCAAGCTGATCGGTAACTCGTTTTTGACGTCGGAAAATCCTCTATCCCTCTAAGGATTTCGGCGAGTAAAGGAATATCCATAGCTTGGATCTGGATAGACGGTAGAAACTTATCGTTATCATAATCTTGGTAAATAAGCTTGACGCCGCCTGGATTGTGTGTTCTTGAGATGTTAGAAAATGCCTTCACCTTCAGATATCGATGCGCAAATATTTGACTCAATGCGACGCAGCCATCAGTTGCCGGTGTGGTACTTAACGGTGCGGCTGATAGAGCGAAATGAGTGAGCAGCTTTTGTAATGCGTATTGTCCTATGGATAGTACAGCAAAAAGTTGCTGATGTCGAAGATGTATCGGGTCATTTGAAGCCATTCTGTTTAGATTGCCCTGAAACAAGAAAAATGACAAAATCGGTAATTTGAAGTATAAGAATAAACTTTCGCGAATAAGAAATTTAGCACATTTAATTTTTCTGGGTCTACTCAGTTGGCATTGATATATTGAAAAAATGTTCATGTTTATTTTCCAACCTGAGTATATACGAGTCTAATGAGAATTTTCCGCGGAATAAACTTTCGCACATTTGACCAAAACGTGTGAAAATCAAGAAAAGTAATAGAAAATTATGATAACAATCTCGAAATGACAAAAAAATACCTCTCAGTTCATTTCACTCTACTGTTTTCTCAATTTGACTGACATTTATTTTCTTACTTTGAAAAGCTGTTGCTGTTTTACCAAGAGATAAATAAAATAATAGACCTTTATTAGTTTTCATTTAATCCTCTTATAAAAGATCAACTCAAATTTTCTATATGATCGAGATTGCTTTGTTACAAGATACAGACAGACAGACACACAACGTTATTCCAAAGTTGTTTCGACGTTCAAATAACATTCTGACGTTAGAAAAAGGTTGTTTCGACGTCAAAACAACGTTCTGTGCCGGCGTGTAATGTGCTACTTTTTTGTACTACTACTAGTAATCATATCCTTTCTGCGGTAAAGGATGATGCCACAAATACTTTTTTTCTATGATTATAAAAGAAAGAGGGAAATACCTTGAGTCGTTTGCATTAAGTTTTCATCAATTTGATGTCTCCCAGCGGGCACGGAACATTGTTTTAACGTCCGAACCAACGTCGTTTCAACGTCAGAACGTTATTTGGACGTTGAAAAAACGGTGAAAAAACGTTGTATGTCTGTTGGGCTTCTTATAACGAAATTCCCTATAATCTTTTTCCAATTGACTGTTAGAAGGATATAAGCCTTGAAATTTATTTCTCGATTTTACAAATTTCCAATTTTTATTTTATAGCTTGTACGAAGCTTGCCCTCACTCACTGTGGGACATATGTTGGAACTGGTTTATAGTACGTCTGTCCATGGTATCTCCTTGAAGACGTTGTACCGCAATTTCGAAGATTTTGACACGATAGCTCTCATTGTTGTTCGTGACGAAAACCATAGGGTATGAAACGAATATTTAATAGAAACATTCCAATCTTTTTTTTGAATTTGTTAAATCCGTCCTGGCGTAGAGATGAACCCCCAAGTATACTTGGATGAGGAAGAAAACGAGTAATTCTCGTGGTCATTTCCCGAAATTTTTCCCTTCGCTGTTCAGTTCTCTGATGTTAAATATATTAAAAATATTTAAAAGTTATTGAAGTAAGTAAACAAATATCAATATAAATAACAAGCGCAGAGCAAATTCATTTTTTATTTATAATATCTTCATTCCATAAACATATTTTAAAGTTACTTTATTGCATGAAATTTCAAATGCAATTTCGCAATATCGTTTTTTTGCCAAATTTTGCATTTCGCCGAACTTTAGTTTTGTGTTTGAAGCCAAAATGCAAATTTTGCTGCATTTTAATTTCGCTGTATCCAAGAGAAAAAGTGTATGTAGAAAGATTTTATTGTAGAAAAGATTACGTAATGGATATTATGAGTTCTTCATTTTCTTCAGGCATTCGGTGCATTTCTGTCACATCCGCCAGCCATCAGCGAAAGCTTTTATGGGACTGGTGAATGTTTACTTTATTCTTTCATCTCTGAGAAGAAGATCAAGGTATGTATGTTCTCCATCAGAGGGGAGGCTCTCTTTTAACATTGTATTGAAAAATCCTTTGACGCTTTTTGAGACTTAAAATTCTTAATTTTTTATCTTTTGATTCAAATTCAAACGGAAACATTGGTATTTTGATATTTTGTGACTACAGTTAAACTCGTGTAATTCGAATTCCCAGAAGGCATTTGTTCGAATTACATGATCTTTTTCGACGGTTCTTTGGACGGAACCAAAGATTTTGTTTAAACTGTACACCCATTTCATTGCATCGTTTTTCCAATTGAAAGGCTTCCAGAATCTCTTTCGTTTCCTTCTACCAAAACACCTTTTTATAATTTCTTTACTTTACTTTATTTTCAATAATTTTCAGACGTACAAATGGTCAGGAGAAAACAGTTTCTTTATCAAAGGTTCCAAAACAAGCTTGACCGTTGGCGGCGGACAGTAAGTGTTTTAATTTCCGGACGGTCTAGAATGAAAATCTAATTGGGTCACTAATAAACCCAATAAATACGAGATGTTGTTTTGACGTTCATGCGACGTTTTTAACGTTGTTTGGACGTCCTGTGCTTATTGGGAAGAGATATTCGCTTTTCTTATTCTTGCTTTGTAATCTCTCGAAATCTTCTCAGCCCTACGAAGTTGTGGAACTGCTAATTTGAGACTACTCAAGTTCTCCGTACTAAAACGCCGTCTCTTAAACGAGTTTGGAGAACAAAGGATCGAGACAAAAATTTGTGTCTTTTATTCAAGCGATTTTTAGAGACTTTTGTACTAAAGAACGACGTGGTCTCTAATTGGCAGATACATTAAAAGGTCCTTAGACTTTTAGAAATGTGCTCCTTGCTTCAAAGTTGGTCATTCTCGATCATAGGTCAGCTATTGATACCAGATGCCAACAAATCACTTTCAAAAGCAATGAGACTTTTGTACTAAAGAACGACGTGGTCTCTAATTGGAAGATATGTTACATCATCGAGAAAACTTTTTTCATAAACTTTTTGATAAATCTTTATTGAAATTTCTAACCATGTGTATCATGTTATTTAGAGGCTGATTTATAATTCGTGAATTCTTATCTTTTTCAATTTTTGCTTTCAGGGGCGTTTTAGGTTTATGGTTGGATGAAGACCTTTACCACGGGCGGACACATGCCTGCAGCACTTTCAATAACGAAGTGTTATCTGAGAACGAAGATTTCATCTGTACAGGTCTTGAGGCGTGGGCGTTTGTATGAAAGACGCAACGGCATTACAGAGGCAGTGATTGCTGATTATGGGTGGATGATGGTGGATAATGGGCGTCGTTCCAATCAGCCTTGATTCTATTCCTGGAACAAAGAAGCTTTAAAAAGAAAGCGTAAATAATGGTAGTAAGTAGAAATGCTGGACGTTTTATTTTGACCCGCTGGTGTTAAAAGTTTATGCAACCCATTTTACTGTAACTAAAGTAAAGGATATCAATACCGCTTTTTGCTTTTTGTGACGTAAAGAAAACTTTATCATCAAAATTTAATGATCGTTTAGTCGTTGTTACAGAATATTTCTTTCGACTGATGGTGGTGTATGTGGTGTTATTTTGCTATAAGGATTCTTCCTTATTTGGAGATTCTGGACTAAACATAATAATAACGCTTTGTCAATATGGAAATCTAACATTTGGTATGAAAGATCTGTGCGATTTTTGTGTGTTTAAAAAATACACTTTAAACAACTTTCACTATCTTCGATTTGAAACATAAGTGAAACATATTTGCATTATGGCTTATTATTATTATTGATGATAATTGACAAAATGTTGACACAGTATACTGTAAATGACCAGAGTATGTAATGTTCATGGATCTAATTTATGTAATATGTAGCGTACTTTCCCAAGATAAAGTGTTTTTGAAAATACAAAGTGGATTTCAATGAAATCCATAGCCTAATTACATATAGTACTTCGTAAAAATCATATTGATATTGTATATCGAAACAAATTTCTGAGGAGGTTTGTTCGAAAATGCATAGCTTTCCTCTCGATTTGCTTCGACTTTCTCCTCTGGTATGTCTTGCAGATTGAAAAAAGTTCTAAAATTAGAATAACTTACTTTTGTTGAGAGGTTTTCTGAAATGTTTAACAAAACAACCTGAAATAATTAGATATCTTAAGGGTACAAAATTTTGCAGGAATTTAATTTTGCGGATCTTGGGCTTTTTATTAACAACAGAAACCACAAAAATTAGTTCCCGAAGAAATTTGTATGCTTAATGGTAATTTTTGTTTTTGGTGTCTGTATGGGTTTAATTTGGCTCTGAAATGACCAACAAAACAGATCTTGGAAGAATTAGATAACAATTGACTTTATATTTAATAAAACTCGTAGATTGTAAGGATAATAGTCTATAATATCTTTCTTTATGTTATTTTGTAAATAAAAAAACAGTATTATATAAATAAGTATTCGTTAAAATATGAAATGTTTTTATTAGCAATTTTCTTTTCAATTAAATACCAGATAAATTTTATTAAAAATCTCTTTCCCCATAATGTCTACCGGGTGATCCACAAAAAAGTTTAAGTGTTTGATAGCCTCGTGGAGCCGAACAAATTGTTTTCTAAAAAATATCATTTTGTGGAGTATCGCTTCAATTTGCTAATTAACGCAGTATTGCTATTTTTAATGAGGAAATTCTAAATATGTATTCTACCATATGACCCAAGAAACATTGTTTATTGTAGCTGAATTTAGAATTAAAATTTCTGATTGTTTTTGTCAAGTGATTCACCCAAATTGGGCGGAAATCCGGAAAAATTTACGTATGCATTTTAAATTTACGATTTTAAAGAGGAAATGACAGATGTATTTCGCTGTGTATTTACTCTCAGGTGCCCAATAAACGCCCCTGTACGTTATTAGGACCCTCCATTTTATTCAACACCTGAGAATAATTACTTTAAATTTTAACAAATACTTTAAAAATAATTATAAAATTACTAATTGGCAAAATACTTTTAACCAAACGAATCACTAATTCTCGTAATTTTTCGACAACGATATCCAGTTAAATCTTGTGTTAGATATTCTACTCAAACATTTCGATCTTTGAATTCGATATAAGGTTTGTTGATGATATCAAAAATATCTTTGTCAGATGTCACTTCAATTGGTTCACTTGCATACTCAAACATTTCGATCTTTGGGTTAGACATAAGCTTTGTTGATAATATCAAAAATGTCTTTCTCTGATGTCATTTCAATTGGTTCACTTGCATACTCAAACCATAGAGGTAATAAAAACACATGGAGACCCAACTCAAACTATTCCATTGTATCTAATCCTTGATAGCAAATTGCTGCTTGGTTGGTTCGGGAAAAGTCAATTACTCATGCATGCACTCATGGGAATATTAAAGTTGGTGAGAATTTCAACTCCTTAAAAAAGAAAATTCTATACACTTTTAATTAGTGCATTGAAAGATAACACCGTTTTTAATAAAATGCGAGAAAGCGTTGGCAAAATAAGCACAAAATCCCTTATTTCTTAGCGTCGCTGCTCGTAGAATCTGCCATAAATTTAAAATGTTTTTAAATATTAATGAATGGTATGCTTTTACTTATCATTTCTCCAAATTTGAAAAAAGCTGCTGTTTTAGACATAAAGATTTTTGTGAGAGAGACTTTCGCTGAAAACAGGCTTGAAGTCGTGATATTCGCAAAATTTTCGCTTGCAAAAGTATCCCTGATGAAAATACAAAGTTATTTGAGTTTTAAAACATTCTAATCACATATAAACAAGAGTTTTTCCCAAAGTTATGTAGGTTTCAACCCACAAAACATATCACACTTTAGTTCTTATAATTAATTTTTGACTGTTTTTGCTATCAAGGATTGGAAAT
>JAUJPO010069712.1:0-11918 GCA_032270745.1 Tiaropsis multicirrata
TCGAAAAGAGCTTTCCAACGAACCCAAACTTGGTGTATTTAGCACCCTCCAATCTTGAGATAATTAGTTTGTTTACCAAAAAATGCAAATTTGGCCCATTTTTTAACATGTTTGAGACTGTGAAGGAGTTCAATTTAACTGCACTTTATTTAAAAAGGCCAATTAAATGACTAAACATTCAGCAAATCAATCGTTTAAAAGAAGATTTCTCATTCAGGGATCGAGTATTTTGTTCGATTTACATGATATTTCAAGTTCTACTACTGATTAAAAAGAGCGAAGCGATGTTCCTGTCGCGCCAGCAGCATGCGACGCTGGCTTGCCAGCTAGTTTATAATGATTATCTTCAAGGCCACAGAAAAAAATACATAATTGTTTCGCCATCAATAAATCACAGTGAACAACAGCCACAAGTTCTTCTTAAAAATATATATATTTTTATAAGAATGTGTTTTTGATATTAAAAACCAATCGAATATATTTTTAAGGTTATTCTTAAATTCTTATCAGCCCCAGTAAAGAGTAAACTAAAAACCACTTGATTGAAAACAGACGAATAAAAAGAAAAATAGGTTGAAATTGCGGGCGGTTTAAATATTTAACATGGCAATAATATCTTAGGACATAGCAGACATAACTCTAGTTAAAAATACTTGAGTCTTCCACAAATTTACACAAAAACTATACACCATATATACTCTATCAAATTCCATGTAAAACTTCCAGTCACCTCCCCTAAATTCAAGTTTTTAGTCTGACTAAACTTTATTTTTTCACAGGTTAAGTACAGATTACTTTACAAAATATCGGTCCTCCAATTTTGATAATTTTAGCCAAAATTACCCTATAATTCTTTTGCAAAATCTCATCAATGTCGAAATTAAATTCCTATAAATCGTGCGATTGAAATTCTTAAAAGTTTATTACCTTAAACTAGTTCACTTTCTAAGAAAAAAATTTCTTGTACATTTGAATAAGTGCGTAAGCACAAAACTTTGAGTTATGTGTACTGTTGTTGAAAGATAAATTTTATTTACATTTAGAAAAATTCAAAACAAATTTAACGCAAGGTATATTTCTTAGCTAATTTTAGTAACGATAAATTGTAAATATAATTGTTATCATTCTTCAATTTCTGTGCATTACAGTTCAAATAACAGTTTATCAATTTTTTTTGTGGCAGTGCATTTTAACCCTTTGGGCCTTATATTAAATGTTTGTTTCCGGGCTTTTCTTGTACGGATACTGCAAAAAGTATTGGAAATCTTTACGGCTTTTTTAGCTTTGCTTTTATCTAATTAAACATCCCGGCTAGTTTTGAGTGATTTGCGGCACTCTGGCGTTGTCAAGTCGTCGTCGTCGCAGTTGTCGCTGAAAAGGCCAGCAGGGGTTGAAAACAACCCCTGGAAAGGCCCAAAGGGTAAAACTAAGTGAGTGTGCGATTTTTGCATGTTTTAAAATATTATTTACATTTCAAATTCAAATTTCATATACAGTTTTCATTTTTGTGCATTTTTGAGTAATAAATCGTGTAATATTATTTTAGAATAAATAACAGGGCATAAAGTTGAGGTGGGGGGGGGGGGGGGATGCCGTAAGCACATAGAAATTTCTGGCAACCGCGATGTCGAAACTTTTTTGGTTTTTTGTTTCGTGAATACAAAAGAACAGAAAAGGGTATTGTACTGCACACGTTTTTTTATAACAACATCAAACTTTGATTGAGGCTCGAATGTCCTACCTACCCCACCCTATAAATATATGTCTAAAATGCCTTCCCTTGGTCTAAGCTTTCATTAGGAAAATTCTCATGCTCAAATTGTGAGTTCTTCATAGTAAAATTTACTACCAAATCTGAGGCTCAATGTTCTTATAAACTATGATCTAATAAAAAAATAGTATTCATTACCAAAACCAAAAATTTAAAAACTTGTGACTGTGCTGCGGGCAACAATTGATTATTTCACCGCAATTCTCAGAAACTTTCGGAATCCACAAAAAAGGAAATAAAATAAGCGCCTTATAAAAACATTTTGATTTTTTAAACCCTTCAAATGTTCTTTTCTAATCTTTTAAGATTATTTGGTTTGGTACTTCATGGTGGTCCTTATAAAGGCGGCGGACTCCTTGCAATTCAAATTCACAGGTGACCAAAATATTTGTTGTTCTAATTGCATTAGTTTTCGAATTATAGGAGTTCAAATTACATGAAATAAACCCAACTTTCATATCCCCCCCCCCCCCTCCCACTTTACAGGAACCAAAGTTTTCCAAAACAATTAGGTGCTCTTACGGTATTAACTTCAGTTCACAATAAACACTCTTCCATCATTCCTGATAAGATCCCAATAATCTTATTTTGCCAAAAGAATTCACCGCAGTCACCATTAGATTTCTTCAAAATGTTCAGACATTGGACAGCGTGTTGGAATTTGTAGAGAAGCTCTACGTCGGATATCTGTTGTTGTTGTTGTTGTTTTTGGAAAACGGTTTCGTCGTCAGAACCTCCTACGTTTTCAATACTAAAACTGTGGATAGATGTCTCCTCGTAGTCCACAACCTGCACCTGAAACACAAAATGATTAAAGTAAACCGATTTCCCCAATTTACTCCTAAAATTTTCACGATTCATTTCCACATTCCCAGATTTTTAAATCTTCAATACTGAAACTGTGGATAGATGTCTCCTCGTAGTCCACAACCTGCTTCTGAAACACAAAATGATCAAAGTAAACCGATTTTCCCGATTTACTCCTAAAATTCCCCCCATTCATCCCACATTCACAGATTTTTTAAATCTTCAATACTGAAACTGTGGATAGATGTCTCCTCCTAATTCGTTTATTATTAAGTCAGGGTAGTCGTTCTATGAGGCCTCATGGAGCTTCAGGAGAGGACATAGTATTTTGTCCTAGTAGTGTTTCTGAACATTTTCAAGGATCTTTTATTTTATCTTCAATTTATCGGGAATTTATCACTTTAACGGTTAGATGGTATATGCACACTATGTTAAGTATTTAATTAGGTTCAGTATTGTTAAAAGATGGGGCATGCCGGGACTGCCTCCGTGCGAATAAAAAAAATGCAAAGGTTAATTTCCGTAGAGGGTCTGTTTCCATTCGCAATTTCTAGTTTGAGACGGCATAAAAAAAACGAATCTTTTACACGCTTCCCACAGAAACTACTTCACGGGAAATATTACAACAACACAGACAATCTGCACAGAGTATACTAACAAACGATAAACGAATGAATGTTACATAATGCTACATACCTCGTTCTGAAAATTCACCATTTGTTTTCCCTTTGTATGACCGAGTTGAGTTCCTTTCTCCTGATGCTGTTGACGGATTGGTGAAGAATGTAAAAAGAAATATCGTTTCTCATCTTTCTCATCAGACATCTTAATGTTGACTTTATATTCCTTCACTTGAACCACCCTACTCGATAGTGGCGGGGCAGGCGTTTGTTTTGACACACGGGCGTTGGATGGTGACTTTTTGTCAGGGCGGCAGCGACAGCCACGAAAGACGTAGCGGAACGCATCTGAACGAGAAGATAATTATGAGATTAAGTTAAGACGGTTTGGGAATTTCTTTTTTTGACGGGTGTCAAAATCATCAAATTTCAAACAATCATCAAAAAGACAGACGGCCCAAGGGATAGTTAGAACTAGGACAAATCTTTAAAAAAAATATATTATCATATCAGAAGATCGATACCCAAGGCTATTCTGCTTTGTATAATAGTACCCCATTCTGACGTCCACGTCCAGGGAAGTTAAAATCCAGGTGAAAATAGAATATCCAAAGAACATGGGTTCTAAAACATGCAAATCCAGGGAGTGTGAAAAATATAAAATTTGAAAATTCAGCAAGGGGTTGCAAGACTTTGGTACGAAATCCAGGTAAGTGTAATTTCCGAGAAATGACTTCCTCAACACTGGGGGTAGCCCATAAACTCGTACTTTCTTGCGTAAAGTTATCGGTTAACAATGCTTTGTATAATACCCTGTTCTCCTTGAAGTCGTGTATAGGCTTTGACGCAACATTTTGGAATGAGCTGGAGTTTTATAAGGTCGCTTCTATATTGGTTTATTTATGATTACCATTAATGTTGCGTTCTTTAGAAAATTAACAACCTTCTTTGTTTATATGTTCACAAAGCATATTTAACAAAACAAAGAGATTGTAAAACTCCAGATTGACCCAAATTTTTAAGAAACCACTGAATAAACAACACAAAAGAAACCTTTGAATAAGTCTTTGACGTAGCCCATGAACTCATCTTTCTTTTCCTGATCGCATAAATCTAACTCATCTTCAGTCTCAGCAATGGAATCGTTCAAGATTGAAATCAAGATGTTCAACACCACAAAGTTAACCAGCACGGTGAACACAAAGAAACCTGGCAAAGAAAGAAGAGTCATTTATGTTAGAGGTAATTTTGAAAACTTAAACCTCTACAAACGCATTAAAAATAGTTTAATAGTTGTGATATAGGATGAAGAAATATTATTAAATTGAGTTTTTCCAGAAAACCACTGCAAGGCACCCCTCCCCGTTCCTACGGCACTGCATTACGTAATCTTTTCTACGGGAAAACATTCTAAGAAATCCTGCAGCTTGACACTACTTTTAGACGATGTCATCATCCGTAAAAGAAATCCAATCTCGGGAAAACTATGTTGCAGAGAATACTGCCAGATAAGGCTGCTGAAGAAAGATTTACGCGGTGGTAGAGTGAGGAATATACTTCTTTATCTATTAAATAAAATCGCTATTAAATTTTCCTGCGAGTAAAAAATCCCGCTCGTTTATAAACCGCACTGTTTTTTTGTTATCTTGGATACATTTTTTAGAACTTTTAACAAAAAAGTAAATGAGAATATCCCAAAAAATAAAAAAGTTATTGAAGAAAATTGGGATCTACGAAAAAATAACTTTGTCACAGATTTATATCGCCAACTCGAATGCTGAAGAGAATCTTCTTTCTCGATAGTGCTCGATATTTTGAATAAAGCAGTATTTTAGAACAGAAAAAACTACAGTGTTGTCATACTAAATAGCTTCAAGACTGTATTATTTATTCTATCGAAAACTAGAAATAGGCTTTTCCAGAAAAAATCCATATTCCCACGGTCTTCAGGATGTCGATTTTTCCTAAAACCAATCCCCCTGAATATCCGTACCGAAAACTTCGACCCCCCCCTGGATATCCTTGGTCCTCAAATCTTTTCCCTGCTGGATATCTTAGGATATTAAAAATTTCGGAACCCTTGAAAAACAATATAGTATATAGTTTGGGGGGATACGAACTTTTCCTGGAAAAGTCCAAATTTTCAACATTTTTCAAGATTATATATAAAAACATGCTACAGACTATACTCCAGAAAAAAAAGCCAGCTTGTTAAGATAATGTTTTCAAACATACCTATCCGTCCGAGAATGGGTTTGGTTTCAATAATTTCGGAGACTTTAAATTTGTTGAGCATGATGGAAATGATGGTTCCAGCGGTTTTCCAAAAATCTGAGAACTGGTGCAAATGAACGCCCAGCAACATGTGTGAGAAAATGACTGATGCCACGTATATGATCAACAGATGAAAGGCCATGGCAGCCAAGTCTGGCAATGCCTTCTTTAATGTTCTGGTCAAGATTGATATACGATGATTGAATCGTAGTAAACGAATCAATTTGATCATGACAAAGAACGAAACGGATCCGATGGATATTTGAAACAGGAGACCGGTGTACGCCAACACTTGGAAATCAATGAAAGTATCCGGTTTACGGCTATTAACACGCGTCGTCAAACCGACCCGGTATTTTTTTATCGTTAATTCCAGATAGATTGCCAGGCAGATGAACACCAACAGACAGATTTCAATGATGTTCCAAAAACTCTTGAGATAGGACAGCCCACTGGCTAAGATTTCACGATATTCTCGGTAAGCAAACAAAACGAATAAACAGAAGAAGGTCACTTTATTGCATATCAACCAGAACGAATCGTTGTCCAGAGTGACCGGTGTGACAGTTATGAAGGGAATGATACCACCAAAAGGTTCAATCTCCAACACCATGCGAACAGATATGAATTGTTTCTCCGCTGCATTGTAAACATCTAGCTCCAAGATTAAAGCTCGCGAGTAGCGATCCAACCATAAGTGCTCTTTCAGCTCTCCTATAGTGAAAATAACAAAATATACTACAGTTTCACTCGTGTAATTCAAACAGAACCCGAACGGTCCCGTTCGACTTAACTTAATCGAACTTCTATAATTCGAAAACTCATGTAATTCGAAAAAAATTTCTGATCCCTTTGGAATTCGAATTGCAAGAGTTTAACTGTATTATGGAAGTTACGTATAGAGAAAGAAATCGGGAGACGTCAACACTATTAGATTGGGCAGTTTTATATAAGCTCACAGATATCCCACACATACACTATACTAATCACCGTTAAAATATCATGTATTCTACTCCTCACATACCACACGTGCCTAATAATATTTAAAACAAGCGAAAGATTTTATCCAAAAATAAAGAAAAGAAACTTTAACAAAGGTTTATTCTAACAAAAATTGAGGTTTGATACAGAAAGAAATATATACAATACTTTAAAAGAAGAAAATTTCGCGAAAAGAAACTTTCGCGTTTTTCGCGCGTTTTGGTTTAATAATTTGCGAAAGTTTATTCCCGCGAAATGCAAAAATTAAAGTACCTAAAACAGCTCTCCAGTTCGATTTCGGGAAAAATTGAACGGCATAGCCGCCTCCGGGATACAAATGTTGAGTTGCTAGTATAGGAAAGGAGCCTTCACTGGTTTGATAAATCCAAGGTCTTTCTGTTGGACGATCGAAGCTGTCCTCGAGGTGCTCATCTTCTGCATTTGTTGTGAGCTTTGACCATTCTTCTGCGTAATCACCCTTTTCAGTGTTCTTCATAATATAGGTTCCGATGCAATATTTGAAATTGGTATTGTTTTTAAAGTAAGATGATTGCACACACGAAGCTGAAATGTTTATATTAAAATTAACTTATAATATTTTTTATTAGAAAGGGCGTTATTAGATGAGGGTACCCGTCTTATTAACACCAGCATCCTGGATATCCGTGCTGAAAAAGCCCCCCTAGATATCCTAAAAATATGGAACATTTTGAACCCCTCTGGATATCCCTGGTCTTCAAATTCTTATCCACATGGATATCCTAGGATATTGAAAATTTTGAAAACCTCTGGGTAAGAGATCTTTCTGGAATTTTAGATGCTATCCCAGCAACTTATTTCAACATTGTTTTCAGCGTCCAAATGACGTTCTGACGTTGAAACAACGTTAATTATTTTAAATCCGGGGAGGGCACTCGATCTCAAAACTACCGTACAGAAAATGGGGTTTCAAAATCAGTGCAGTACTAAATTTGCTGAAAACCGACCCTTACAGTGCATTTTTCAGCCCTCCCCCCCCCCCTTTTATCAAAAAATTTCTCAGTTTTCTCAATTCTCTACCCTTAAGGTCCGCACGTCTGGTAGGTCACTTACTTTGAGTGCCCCCCCCCCCCCTCCCTCAGGATGTTAAAACAACGTTCTGGTACCAATCTCAATCTCACTTACTATTTTTAGTCCGAATATGTCTCAACCGCAGGCCTGTCACTAGTTTGGAATGTAAATCGTTTAAATAGAGTCTTCCAGGGAAATTTCTGATCAAAGAATCATCTGAGTTTATGTTTGCTGTTGTTGTTCTTCTTCTTCTTCGGCACCTTTGATAATGTTCGTTATTGTTGCCTGAAAATGAACGAAAATGAATAAGGTTTTCCTACTAAAGTCTTTAGTAGGTTACATAAGAGGCTATTTAGGTCGTTTGAAGCGTCTGTGGTGGCGGCCAAAGATTTTGCTCAGAAAATTATGTAACCTATCTATTTTTGTATTTTAGCAATCAGAACGGCTGCTCCCTCCAGAAATACACTATTAGGGGCGTAGAAAAAAAAAGACCCAATTTCACTTTAACCCAGACAAAAAATTCTCCATCCCTCTGCACAATCCCTTTTCTGGATCAGCTCATATCATCATCTTTTTAGGGAGACCGAAGTATTAATGGAATGAGATTTTCTTAAGCAGTCTTTCATGAGCCCCTTACTTTTTTGGTAAGTAAGTTAGAAACTATAATTAGAAAGTTATGAATTTAAAAGGATAATTATTCAAATTGCTAGATAATCCTGGACATGAAATATGGAGCTTGAAAATATTCACAACCTTTCTTCCTTGTTTATTTCTTCCCCTATCTTTCGCAATCGATTTGACTTTTGGAAGAAACAACTTTTTCAAACAACCTCTGTCTCTGTGACCTTCTGGGATCCGCCCAAATGACCACATCCCGGTGAGAATAATCGCTCATTTTCAGCCCAATTATACTTTATTAAAAATAATAGTCAGTCACCCCATATTTTTATGACCCAATTGGCCCAACTCAGTGGGTTCGAAGTTTTCGACTTTCATGGCACTGATAATTTTTGGTGCCTAATAGCTAGGTTAGGTATAAAAATCACGCATGAATAACGTGTTTTTACCCGCAACCTACAGAAAATGTGTATCTGCATTTCTTTAAGTTTTCGTTCTAGAGCAAAGGAGATATTTATTAACATGTTATATCTATATTGCTACCCGCACCATCCTGATAGAAAAAGACACAATCTGTGGTCTGGTACTTAATCACCGTAATGGGACATAGAGACAGGAGTGTAGTCAAAGCATTTAGTGAATGGGAAGATAAATAAATATAAATGAAATGAATCCAGATAAAGGTGTGAATTAAAAACGTCCTGAATTGACAAATTCATAATTTCATTTAAAATGCATGAAGATGAATATTGATTAAAGAAAATATCTTGATTTAGATATTGATACGGGAAAAAGCTTGAAAACGACACAGATAAAAAAAAAATTATTCATAGAGAAAAATGGAGTTTGAAAAAATTGTTATTTTTTCTTGTTTGACACTACTCCTATTTTTTTTCCTAATTGATTTTACTATTGGGCAAAACAATTTTTCACCAAACATTCGCTATCACGCAGCTCATCCAAATGCAAATGTATCACAAAAAGTATCGTTCAACTACAGTTACATCAATCTCAAGCATTTGAAAGGATACAAATTGGACGTCACACCTCTGGCAACATTCTCTGTCAATAGCAGATCACATTGTGTTAGAGAATGCTTGTTAACCAAAGGAGCATGTCAAAGTTTCAATACTCGACAAATTCCAAACGGCTTGGAGTGTGCATTACTAGCAACTGATATCTATACATTTAGCGGCAAATTTGTGACTGACATAAACTCCATACATTTCTTAATAGCGGTATGTTTGGTAACGTTTTAAAAACGAAGTAAATTATTATACCTCGGATTTTAGTACTAGTTAAGTTTAGGAGGATAGGTCAGAATTAAGTACTCTGTGCTGCTCTTTAGTGCAACATTTAAAACGCAGATCTTTTATTAATCAAGTCTCTATTATCATTCATGAAGAGCATATACGAAAAAACATTTAACAAACTCTCTGGTCTTTGTTTTTATAGTTAGCTGACCCAGCATTCGTTCTGGTTTTTTTGTTGTTTGGTTTGAATAACATCAATCGTTGTAGAAGCTTAGCACAATCCCTTGAAATTGCTTTAACACTGAATCGAATTTCATGGATTCCTCCTCATTTCTTATTTCAACATTTCTTCTAGAACCGATGCATGAAGAAACCTTGTTTTAATGAAGAAAAATGTATTCCAAATTATCAAAACAATACCTTCATCTGCAAACGTTTGTATATATTTCTTTTGATAAATATTTTACAATGAATGAATCCTTCCCTTTTTAACTTCTCTGTGTAAAGGAGGGTCCCATTCGCAACTTTTATTTTGAGATTTTTAAAACCATAACATAAGTATAAACAAGACAAGTGTGGTGAAATTTTGTGAGAAACTGAGGAAGCGACAGCAAGGAAATTAATTTTCTACAAAATTTACGGCAAAACAGACGATAAAAGCGAGGTTTATTCTGGTACAGAACTTTTCTAACATGGCGACAGGATTTGGTCGTTTTTGCGATTTCTACTGTTTTGGCAATATGGAAATTTGATATTCTCATAATTCAACTTCTTCAAAGATTTTGGGTCTGTTTGAAAAACGAACATAAAACTGAAACTGAAATTGAACGTTAGTGAAAGTAAAGTTTATAAATTTCTCATAGCTGCTTCATGTAATGCAATAAAGAAACGAAATAGTTCTGCTTCTTCTGGATTCTACAAACTTGGACATGATCTATATGCTGACGTGAATGTTTATTGCAATTACCAACAACAAGGAGGTTATTATAACGACATTTAACACTCAATTTTACTTCTGAATTTTGACCCTCAAACCGCTTGGTGCCTCTTGCTCTTCTATATTATCTGTCACTGAACTCTAATTATGTCATGTATGACTTTTATCACGACCCGATGGATAATTAAGCAATAAACAGTTGACAGGTAAAAATCAAATTTTCGCCCTTTTCTAGAAGTTTTTATATCGCCGCTCTGAATTGTTATTGGTTAAAATGTATAACCTACTAACTTTATGCACAAAGTACAAGAGATTTCAGTATCACCGGTGGAAACGATTTTTCAAATTTTTATTATACCAAATAATTTTTTTTTTGGCGCAACGAAGGATTTCATTTTGAGTCAGTGAGACAAAGATGTTTTTAATACTGGATTCAGTTCTAGATATTACCATTTTTTTTTGAAACAGTTTTATCAAAAAATTCGTAGAAACTTTTCTTATTGGGATCTTTAGTTTCCTTTTCTATTTTTGAAGTGAAATTTCCAGTGGGATTGGGAGATTTGGTAAATCTGCAATCAGTTTAAAGGTTCTTGGTAATCTTGTTGCTTTGTGTTTAAAATATCCATTACGTAATCTTCTCTACGCAAATATCCCAAACAGGCGGGTGTTCGGCACTGGCTTTATTTGAAGTAAATCAAAACTAATGACAAAGACCATAACAAAATGGATACCATGGATTATTTATTCTCCCGCCTTATTTATCTTTTAGATTCTCAAATTATGACTCCGGATCTTTCCTACTGCTTAGAGCCCGAAACGGGTGGTTGCAATGTTACCGATTTCATTTCAATTGTTTATCGAAGATCAATGGATTTTTGCGGTGGAGTAGAATCCATCTTTAATTTTAATCAGGATACAGGTAAACTAATCCACAAATGCAGTAGTAAGCCTGTATGCGTCCAAGATGATAAATCTCTGGTTGTGAATTCGAACTGTCCCGATTTCAAATTGGCTAGAACATTTTGTGAGTAAACTTGTTACCAAACCCTTACAGCCATCAGTCTCCACTTAGCGCGTGCAGCGATTGCCTTTTCTGTTTCTCTGTTCTGATTGGTCTCGGAGATTAAATTACGTCAGTTTGTTACATAATGTAAGACCAATCAGAACAGAGAGACAGAAAAGGTGCGTGCTGCTCTAATTTAGTGGATACCGGCCTTTAGACTCCACAACGGACTCCAACGGTCCAGATATAGGGTACTCAAAGAAAATTTCTTCCAGCAATAATTAGGAAATTCTATTGTTTATTTGTCGTTCTTTAAAAGAATCTTTTATTGATTGCATTTCGTAATCCACCCAATCTGGATCCCTCTGCAACGCTGTTCTTGAAAAAAAATGGAAATTTTTCACAAATATAATATTTTACAGAAAAACCAAACATCAAATGAGGGTTTAGGCTAGTATCATGAGAGATAGAGGGAATACAAAACATATTGATATCAATTACGTAATCTTTGTCACTAAATTAATTGTTAATAAACCAGCCGAGGCTGGAAGGTCAGCCAATATAGCTAAGTTTGATAGCTTCAAAAGCTTAGTTATAACTTAGC
>JAUJPO010069723.1:0-11918 GCA_032270745.1 Tiaropsis multicirrata
TAATTTAGCAGCCAAATGTCACGCATAAAGATTTTGTTTTGTTTGGGTTTGTGTGATTGATAAATTTGCCGGCACTCGAAATTTATTACAGCCGTTCGTTTTTGAAGCAATAAACCGGTGTGAGACCGGTGTAGCACCGGTGCAATGACGTCAATGGTACTAAAATGCGATCGGTTCAGCACCGGTGGAGGCACCGGTTCAAACCGGTCAAAACCGATCGAAACCGGTGGACTCACCAGTTTTAAACCCACCGGTGTGTTTTTCTATGTACTCCAAATCGCGTGGCGGGACACATATGCTGATCCTGGCTGAGCAGCTTTATTTATGAAATAAGATTCTCTTTGAAATGTCTATATATTTAGTACATATCAACCAGCTCTTCATCGTTATCGACCCTTAAGCGTGTTTTAGACTTACCAGGTTGTTGTACATTCATCAAGTTTTCGGCAAACCTTCTAAACTCTGCATTTGGTGGTGCACCCGGGTCAATCTAGATAAAACATTTTATTCATTCATAATTTTCTCAGTGATATGGGTTTATCAATGATTTAGAGTTTTTATATAATACCCATAGTGTCCAAAAACTTTTTTTTTAAGTTTGAGAGAGACAGTAATTTTTGTGAGAGGTTTGCTCAATTTTTTTTTCTTTTATTAACTATCGTGAAAGAGATGCTTTGGAATTGAACTCAAACATTATTATTGCTGCTTGCTAGTTGAAATAAAAGAGTTTTTGTGTTTTACTGTAATACCCTGCGAAAAAAAGAATTGCGATTGGTGCTTTTTTTTCGATGTCGTAATCTTTTCTAAGGCATTTCGACCACGAAAGAAGTTGAGTGTTGCACGGCGATGAGTGGGGGTCAGCCTTAATAATGCAATCATTATTTTAAGTTTTTCGTCAATTATTACACTCATAATACTAATTACATATACCAATAGCTCAAAACCTCTCCAGCCTTATAAAGTTGTTATTGAACGTAAATCAGGTTGACAGGCAAAAGGAAATGAACAAATGAAATGATGAAAAACTACCTTGACAAAGAAAGCGAGTATAGCCAGACCGTTCGGTTGTTTCAGTGCATTGGCTTGATCAGCATACAAAACATTTTGAAACACAAAATGAATCTGAAAGTAAAACATAATCTCATACGTCAGTCATCAATATTGAAATAACAAAGCATTTATTTGTGTAATCGAGTTGAAGTCGAGAGTAGAAACAAGTTCAACGAATCGATGTTATAAAAGTGCCCAATAATTTCTAAAATGAGACCAGCTTTAATATGATGAATCTGAATTTAAAGAGAGTGAAAATAATTATTTCGAACCTCTCCTGCGAATTTCTGCTCATCTAGTGCATGTTCTGAGCCTGGTCCAGCGCAGCCGAAATGAAGATGAAACTGCTTCATATTATACGTTTCACCTTGCACAGTCAACGTGACTTCATGTCCATCATTTGCTGCATTATTGTCGATACTATTATCAATTGCAAATCCTATAGTCTTTCCATTATTCGATAATTTTCCACGAATCATGCCTTGAATCCCTTCCATAGCAATGCCACTTTGTAATGGAAAAGTTGTCGAAGTACCAGAACTTATCTCAATTGGTGACTGCATTTGTCCACCGCATAATGGGGCTAAATGTTTCCAATTAGCTGGCCCATAAGCTGTATGATGAAAGTGAAAGTGTTAAATATAATATGTCATAGAATCCTTTTCAACCCACATCATATTAATTTTGCTCTCCTTATTATAGAGAGAGAAATGAATGTCCAACATAAATCAATAAAACGAAGAAAATTGCTGTCTATAATGAATTGGTGTTCTTTATCCTAGGTTTCTCAGAAGTTGTTTCTCCTCAATATTTATTCTCCACTAATTTGTGTAAGTAAAAAAGTAAAATCGTGATCGGGATGATTACCGAGATCAGTCTCTTTGTAATCCCATTGAAACTTCGGTGGTGGTGCTAAAAAGAAAGAAATACATAAGTAGGTAGAATAGTTGTTAAAATTTAAATTAATTGGGTGAAAATAATCGATCTGCCATTGTTGTCAAAATTAAATTTTATTAAAGATCTGACGACATACTTGGCGAGGGGGCGATTGTTGTGGACCCAGGTGGTGGTGCTGTAGTTGGTTTCTTCGTTGGCATGATAATTGGGCAACATCCTGAAGCTTAAGTATGTATACAAAGATTCAAATCATTAAATCATTACTTTTCATGCTTATGAAATACTTGCTGGGTAAACATACCAATACATCGGAGATGTTCTTGAAAAGGGTAACCTTCATTCACACAGTCGTTTCATGTCATGTCCCGTTACTTATTGTCTTTGTTTTTTTTATTAGTAAATCAACAGGTTGACAAAGAAAACAGAGAGATTAAATGAAAGCACAACTTACTGAGTTGTATGATAGGATGATGATGATCATCAGGATGGTTATGGTTATGCTCGTGATAATGTACATCATATCCTGGCTCTGGTGGCGGTGGTGGTGGTGGTGGTGGGAGGTCATAATAATGATGATGCTCATCACTATCACCCTCTCCGTAATGGTCGTCGTGATGATGTTCTTCTATTGGTGGCGGCGGAGGCGGAGGTGGTGGTGGTGGTGGTGGTGGTGGTGGCGGCGGCGGCGGAGCAGGTTGTGGGTGATATTGACTATAATCATAACAATAATTACATCGAGGATCGTATGTATAGCCATATTGGTAGCATCCTGGACATACGGAACGATATTGTTCAGGTGGTAGATAGTGTGGGTCAGAATGGGGCGGTGGTGGAGGTGGAGGCGGAGGATGTTCTCCATCATGATTGTGGTGGTGATGTTCTTCTTCTGGGTGCAAAGGAGGGTAGTGGTCGTATTCACGTTGCCATGGATCATGTGGAGGGATGTTATGGACCTGTTGAACGTCATCCTTGTGCTCAAAATTGTCTTTATGTTCGTCATTGTCTTGGGAATGACTGTAATAATCTGAATGGTTATAACTGATTTGATGTTCGTGTCCATCGTCAGCGTGGTGCGGGTGTGCGCTACCTGGTGGAAACAGATGCTTCTCTCCTGGATAATGCAGGTGACCGTCTTCAGGTTGGTGTTCATAGCCTATTGGAGGAGGAGGAGGAGGAAGGTAGTGATCAGGGTAATAAACACTGTCGTGGTGCGCTATGTCTTTGTCCCACTCGTTGGGATGCTCAGATGGGGCGATGTGAGCATGTGGGTCACGATGATCGAAATGTTCGACAGGGTTGTGTGGGTCTAAATGATCGTGCGGATCATGTGGGTCAGGGTGTGAACCTACTGGTACACGAGCATCGTAGTGTGGTCCATGGTCAAATTGGTCTGGGTGCCTATCAGTGTCGTGTATTTGTTGATGCTCCTCATGAGGATCAGGTGGTGGATGGTAGGGTGGATAGGGCGGTGAGTAATGAGGTTCACGATCGTGTATCGTGTCTTCGTGGTGGTAAATGTCACGATAGTCGTGATACAATCCTGGGTAGAATTCGTGATGACCATCCTCTCGTGTTGCTCGTGTTTGTTCGTGATGATCGTGAGTAGGATCATGTTCGGGAGCAGGAGCCTGTTCGTGGTAGTGTGAAGCAGCTTCCTTGTGATGCGAGTGTTCGTGTGGGTCATGTTCTGATGGATGGTAATGAGCTACTTCATCATAAGTAAGATTGTGTCCAGGAGCAGGAGCCTGTTCGAAGTAGTGCGAAGCTGTTTCCTCGTGATGCGAGTGTTCCTGTGGGTCATGTTCTGATGGATGGTAATGAGCTACTTCATCGTAAGTAAGATCGTGTCCAGGAGCAGGAGCCTGTTCGTGGTAGTGCGAAGCTGTTTCCTCGTGATGCGAGTGTTCCTGTTGGTCATGTTCTGATGGGTGGTAATGAGCTACTTCGTTTTGATTAACTTCATCCTCTGTTTCTGTGTTTGGATGCCATTCTTGGTGATAAACCAGATCATGACCAGTTTGATGTTCATCTTTCGGTGGTGGTTCTTCTTTCGGTGGTGGTTCTTCTTTGGGACCTTCATGATGGATAGTAAGATCGATATGGTGATGTGTTTCAAGTGGAGATTCCCCTGGTTGAACACCTTCTTCAGGAGATGTTTCCTCTCCTGGTGGTTCTCCAGGTTGATATGAGAGGTGGACGTGTGGGCCTAGTGGTAAATCCAGCACCTCCCCAGGTGGAGTGGTCAATGGAGGGGCATTGGGAGGTGATACTGGCAACGGTTTGGGATCTACAGGGTGTTGAGTTGGTGAGTTGGTTTGACAATCATGATGTGGAGTTTCTTGGGGCTGGCACTCTTGGTTACACAATGGGCCACAATTTGCTGGTAGAACTACATCTCCTTTGGCATGGTTTTCGATATGAACGGGACCTTTCTCAGGGTCATGATCAGAGTGTGCATTTGAATTTGCAGCCAAAGATTGACCGCCGACGTTAAATGATGCTTCTGATGACGATTTTATTGCAGCGTCTGAATGTAGATTGCTTCCTGTAGATAAAGAAATAAAAATGGTATCAAAATGACTTTTCCTTTATCACAAACTCCTTTGTAACCCGGTTTGAAGAATTTATGTTACATAAATTGCAACATGGGATATGGTGTGTTTTCCCAGAGCACTCTTTACTTCGAGCTTTCAATCTCCTTAGAGACTTTGAACATTGAAAATAGTCAATTTACCTTCTGGTAATGCAGGGAGGCCAGGTTCTGCAGGCTCTGCAATGTTTCCTCGCTTTGGATAAGCAGATATTATACGAAAGTGAGTCGACGAGAAGCAAAGTGCAATCAAAATAACCGTCAAAGTCCAACAACTTCTTAAGATCATGTCGGGATCAACAACAATAATAGTTCATGAGATATATACATCTCGAATCGAATCAAAGTTTCATCAAAACCATTGACAATTTTTTGACCATCTAATCTACCGTTTTTGCTATTTGGTTTTGAAAATCAAAATCTACCGAAATAAAATGTGCAAGAAAATCAACTTTAGAATGCCGCAAGCAGATTATTTTATGGTTCTTCCTGTTTGAAGATCTGTTGAAAAATACATGCTGAATAAGAGCAAGCGGTTGTTCGATTTATTTAAAAGTTAACGAACCATGCAAAATTCGAATTAAATTACAGTCAAAGCTCCAATTAGCGAACACCCAAAAGGGGGACAGCTCTGATTATCGGACATATTTTTTCCCCCCAAATTTAGAGCTTATATTTATTACCAAAGGTTCCAAAAGGCGGACAGCTCCGATTAGCGGACACCAAGTCAATTTCCGCTAATTAGAGCTTCGACTGTATAATTAAATTGCTAGTCCACGCCTTCATCATTCAAGTCAGAATTGAAGTCTATTTCAGATTGACTGATAACAAATTTTAACAGAGAAGGAAATTCAATCCTGGCCGGTCTTGGTTATGCTGTCAAAACTTCTTTTCTCTTCTTTGACATCTTCTCGACACAGGCCTAGTTTTTAGGATTTAAATTTTTATTTTTAACTGGCAATCATGGCTTTAAGTGTTTTAAGCGAATGTTCAATCACGGTCAAAAGGTCTGTAGACTTTTATAAAAACGTGCTCCTTCCTTCTAGGTTGATGCTTCTAAGGTCAGCTATTGCTACCATATGCAAACAGGCCACTTTCAATAGCATTGAGTGGGGTAAGAAGGCAGTAATACTGTTTTTGGTGATTTTCTGCTATTTTAAAAAAAGTCTTACAACCTTATGGCCGTGATTGTTGCAAACCAAATTTAAAGTATGTTTGTGTTTCGCAAAATGTGTTCTACACGGGAAATTCCAATGCGTCATTCGGGTAAAATTGATTTCGCATTTTGTTGGTTTTCCAATGACGTTTTCACCAACAGTAAAAAAATGAAATACGCTTTGGTAGTTTATTTGATATTACGTATTCAAATGATGAAATTGAAGACTCATTCACTTCTATTTTCCTTTTGATATACTTATTTCATTGACATCAAACTGATAAATTCGCAAGAAATTGTTAACGAAAGCTGTACAAACATAAGGAAAACAAATTCCCATTTAATACAGGTGTTTGAACTATGGTGTGACGTAGTACTTTCCTGAGACTAGTTTCCTATCCAATATCTTTTGGAATAATTGGATACATCATTAGAATTACTCATAATTGCAGAGTGTTAGTAAAATGTTTTTCATTAGTTTTTGTCTGTGTTTTTTACTTTTATTACCAGGTAATTGATAAGTTTAAGATTTTATTTTTGATTATCACGACTCCCTGCTCCCCATTTCAAGTCAAGTATTAAAAGTATTGGCATATTAATGAACATGACAATTTAATTGAATCTACTCTTAGGGATCTTGACATATCATTTTGTTGTCTGTATACAGAGCCGATATCTACGGAAAATTTAAACATTCATTTATATTTCTGTTCCCATTCACAAGTTCTAGTTTGAGATTTTTTTCAAACTAAGCGTAAACAAGTGTGGTGAAGCGCAGGTGAAATTCTGTTGGTAATTCTGCAGAGACTACTTCAGTCGAAGTGCCTGACCCTAGGTCCTTGCACCACAAGTCGCTCTAAGTGCCTGACCCTAGGTCCTTGCACCACAAGTCGCTCTTTTGGGTAATCTAGAGTATCTTTTAGCAGGATGCTCTTGCTTCTTATTTTATTTTATCTGTTTGCAATCAAATGTTATTGTGGTTTTATGATGCATAGCAACGCATAGCCAACGTTTCTTATATAAGAAGAAGCCAAAACGTGAAGAACAGGCTGAGAACATTTTAAACAAGTTTGTCATGAAGATTGCTTGAAAACAGCTAAAACGGCTCTTTTTCAGGAAAATCTAAAGGATCACTTTAATAAAACAAATGTGTATAAATTGTTTTCTTTAATCGTGTGTAATGTATTTTCTCTCTCGTCAACAGGTTCAACAAGCAGTGGTCTACTTTGTGAGGAAAATGGTCAAGGCTTGCTTGACGTGGGTTGTGTGGACATGGTTGGAGGAACACATTATATGATGTCGCTGGTATATAATGGAAGAAGTACTATCGACTGGTTCAAATATCAATCATCTATAACACGGTAACCATCATTCATCGATCATATCTGTCGCAAACGTTCTCTTAGCTTACCCTGATGTTTGATCACAGAATAAATAGAACCATGTATCGGCTAGAGAAAACCCTCGATTTCAAAACTTTAGTCAATCATTTTAACCCAGCAGTTAGGTGTCTAACGGTGATAGAGTAAGCATGATATACATAAAATGATAAACCTAGTCTAATATCTCTCTTGTTTCAGGATTCTCTGCCAATGTAAAAAGATTGCTCAACAGTCAGGGAACACTTACTTAACATTTGGAATACAATTTTACGGAGAGTGTTGGGCAAGTGAATTATCTTTGGAGGATCTTCTGACGAAAACGACGTCTTCCAAACATTGCGTCAACGTACAGTTAATCAAACGATGCACCACCAATTCTAATGATCAAGCACAAATCTGTGTAGGGTCAGCTAACTCAACCGCTCTTTACGTAGAACGTAAGCAATATTAATTTTCAGTTAATTAGCAATATTAATTTTCAGTTAATTGGTTAACGAAGTTTTAACAATAATTAACATTTTCTATATTGGGTTTTTCCAGAAAAAGTCCGTATCCCCCTGTTGAGGATATAGATTATCCAGGGGTCCGAAATTTTCAATATCCTAGGATATCCAGGGGGTAAGAATTTGAGGACCAAGGATATCCAGGGTGGCTTGAAATTTTCGGCACGGATATCCAGGGACCCCCCAGTGTTAAGAAAATCGACATCATCAACAGTGGGAATATGGACTTTTTCTGGAAAAGCCCGATACATATTATCTCTTATGTTTCAGATCGAAGAATGCACACACCAATTCTGATACCAGTACCAGTGGATGGCGCATTCAGTGAGTGGAGCCCTTGGAATGAATGCAGTTTGAGTTGTGACATAGGACTCAGTGAGCGAGTGCGAAATTGTGGCAACCCTAGACCACAAAATGGTGGAAGTGATTGTGTAGGGCCAGCACTTCAAACACGTCACTGTTATGAAAGTCCATGTGGTAAGACCATTATTATGGTTCTTTGAAGCTATGGGTTTGTTTGTTAAGTGTAGAGCACTGTTTTTACAAATCGGAAGGTTGTAGGTGCGAGCCCCACCCAAATCGAGCACCGTAGCGAGGTCACCTCTCGCGTCGCTAATTACCCCAGGTGACGGTCCGGATCACATAATAACAACAATCTTCGAGAATGGAAGTGAATGCAGACCCTAAACATAAATTGTTACATACCGGGTGTCCCAGAAAAAAGTTTCGGTGTTTTGCGGCCTCTTGGAGCCAAAAGAATTGTTTTTGATTAATATTTTTATTTCATTACAGAGAGGAAGGTCTAACTTAAGTTTTGAGCTATAGATTTTAAAATTCAGTTCAGTATTTACCAAGTTATAAGCTTTTTAAGTAAAAATGCAAAAATACGTCAAAAAAGGGGTATCAAATTAGACATTTTTTGATGTTTTTACAGTATTTGCTTTTGAAAAATTGTCAAAAATTGCTGTAATTTTTCTGATTTTCCTTTTACTGATTTCTATTTTACGAAAACTATTTTTCAAACCATTATAATCACTGATAAAGTCATAAAACTCTTAAAAAGAGTGCAATTTTGAAATTAATGGCTTAAATTTGATACCCCTTTTTTGACGTATTTTTACACTTTTTGAACAATGATTTTTTCTTAAAAAGCTTATAACTTGGTGAATACTGAACCAAATTAAAGAATTTATACCTCAAAGTTTAAGTTAGACTTTCCACCTTCTAATGAAATAAAAATATAAATTTTTTTTTCGGCTCCAGGAGGCCGTTAAACACCGAAACCTTTTTCTGGGACACCCGGTACATATGCATATTATCCTTTTTGGTTGTATTCTCTTTCACAGTTAAAAACATTTATTTAGAAAAACGATTATTTAGAAGGTGATTAAACAAAAATAGGATTAGAACTATACAAAATTGAAAGCAGGCGAATCATCCTGGTCTAATTTTGATGGAAGAAGGTGCTTCATTTTTAGTTTTTTTGTGCAAATAAATCTTCTTATTTCTTACGCAGAATACCGTAAAGAAGTGATAGAACCAATCATTATAGACAGTGACCTTTCACCGTGGTCATCATGGACCACCTGTGACAAACCGTGTGGTATTGGCTCCAGTCGTCGTACTCGATCATGCCAAAACATCAGTTCACCAGCTACACCAAATTGTATTGGACCTAAGTATCAACTACGACAATGTTTTCTGAGGTTATGTACTTAGTGCTGCTTGGTGTGCATGTTTTTGAAATTGAACTTTTGTTTTTTTGCATTTTGCTTTTATCATTTTAAGAACTATCATTTATGACTGAATTGGTTTCTGCTATCAAGAAAAATAAACTTTTCTTTTGTGAAGATGACGTTTATATGAATTATTTTTCTTTTCAGACTTTTATTAAGCTGCAAAAAATATTATATTTTATATAATATATTTTGGTTTGGTAATGTACGTTTCTCTTTCCCTATTTTTTCTTATGAAGAAAAGGTTTTAATTACAACAAAATTTCAATTTCTGTGTTCATTGCATTTCTCGTCAAAATTAAATTGGAAGCATTTTGACTATTTAAAAGATACACATGTTTTGGTAGTGTTAACCGATTTCAATTCCAAGCAGTTCATTAAGTAAGCAGGTGTTTATTGATGTATATTAGGTAAATCACAAGAAAAATAAAACACCTTCCACAGACATAATCCATGAGACCATGTTTCAACAAAAAATGTTGACTGAATTGAAAAATTTCCAGAAAAACTAGCGAATATTCTGTGGAAGATCTTTTAACAAAAGTTCCAACATCCAAAACATGTGTCGATGGAACGTACAAAGAATGTCAACCACAGAATTTTCATCGTAAAATACAAGGGTACAATGGACATGAAATCAGCGTCAAATCACAAGCATTTGCTGGCACTGACGTCTCAACATCGTTGTACACTTACTGTGAGTATCCTTGTGGTGTTTCCGTGTGGTATTTTTTGACAATAATATTAGCTAGAAAATGTACCCAAACTTTCGTTACAGATTTACAAAAATTATTGACAATACTAATTGACTTCAAACCAAAAACGGATGACAGCTAACATGCCAAAGAACAATGCTGACTAAAATATTTTTCAAAATAGGTGTGGTTATCCCGTGAATTAAGGAAATTCCCCAGTCAGGTATTCAAAGGTTTTCGACCATGGCATATTTAATATGATCTCAAACTTTGAAAAATGACTGGATTGACCCCAAACGATTTTGAAATGATCTCAAACTTCCCCAAATTCTCCAAAAGCTTCGATGAGTAAAAAAGACTTTGGACGTTTGGTGACTTAAATAAATCTTCATTGAAACCAAAGTCACTTTTTTTAGAAAGAGGATAGATAGTCTAATTACTCCTCTATTACTTCAAAAAGAATTGAGTTTGTTGCAAAACTTTAAGGGCTCCAATACACCGTCAAAAGTCTGAAGTCTTTTTGAAGTCACTTTCCCTTAATGGGAAGGGTATCGGGCCAAAATTATTTTTAGATTACATCCTTGCCTTCTCAATAAGGGAAAAGTCAAAACTTTTCAAAACCACTAGGTTGGGTGAAATGGGAATGTTTTTCTAGCGGGGGGACCATTTTTTCTACTGGGGCAGAAAACTGGGCTTTTTGAGCATTTTTTCTCACTGGTATGGCCAGCGGGACAGATCCCAGTGAGTGACAGAAGGTGTTAAATATCGTGATGAGCTCTTCAAAATATGTGAAAACCAAAAAGACTTGAATGCCCAAATGGACCACCTATTGATTTTGCAGATTCTATCAGGCCTTTACTCTTAAATATCAACCTTTTTTCAAAAACAGTCACAAACTTTACATAGTCACGTGAAAGATTTATTCTGAAATTTTCTTATTGGCATGTTCTCTGGCACGCATAGACTTACACCCGGTCCTTATAAAGATATAAATCCCGTGTAAAGGAGAATTTTCAATAGTCACATGACAATTAAGCTACTATTCTGAATTATCTTTATTGGAATATGTTACTTGTCATGTGAAATTGCATCATTTTTTATATCAAGTCAACGCATCCCTTTTCTGACATTTTAAGAAAAGACTATATAAAATAGTAAAATCTCAAATTTGGGGGACTTACCTAAGTCACGGAATGACCACACCCAATTTCACAAAACTTTTAATCAGAATTGTTGGTTGATATGTCCACTGTCATCCGTTTTTAGTTTGGGGTTGATCCAAGCAATTTTCAAAATTTTGGATCACTTCAAAGTCAATTTTTTGAAATTTTTTTTCTCGATTGAAAACTTCAATTACTAGAGCTGGAGCTCAACTTCTTTTTGTCTTTGAAAATCTTATGGTGGCGGAAAAAGTATAGAGACATCTTTTTTTCGAATTCGAGATGGTTTCTTGTAGACAGCGAGTCAAAGAGCAAAGTTACAAAATCGGAATCGTTTTGATCGGGTAGAATTGTAAAAAGTAAAATTGTTGTCATATTGTTTTACAATTTTCGGACCCTTTAAATTACCTTCCAAAATATTTTTCTACTAGAAAAATATGACCTTTTTGATTAATATCCGGAAAAGTATAGAAAATATTTTTGAATGGCTGTTTAAAAACGTTGCCTAAAACTATATTTTTTTAATCATACAGAATCATTTAATCGCACTATGACACTTCAAAGATGTGGCTTGAAAGAAGAAAGTAGGGAATGCAATATTTATCCATGCCACGTCGGTAAGAATTTTTATGTTTTTTTAAATTTCCTTACTTAAAAGCATTATACGGTGACATATTGAGGCCAGCGCATCTATGCTGACGCAAGCAGAATTTAAATAGAAAGAATCTATTCAAATTTTTAAACAAACA
>JAUJPO010069734.1:0-11917 GCA_032270745.1 Tiaropsis multicirrata
ACAGTTTGACGAGGAGTTTGATGAGCTGTTTGACGCATTTGCCCCCGCCTTTACAAAAAAATTTCGCAAATATATTTTTAGTTCCAAAGTAGACACGTCATCTGAAACAAAAATAATTCAAAATTTTCATTTTTCACCGAGAATAAGGTCCTTAAAGTTGATATACTCTTCAATTTCTTCTCCATCAATTTTTTTCGTAGGGATTTTTTCTTTCTTAGACGTAAAATTGATTGGCCTAACAGAAAGTGTATAACACAATAATGGCCTACTAGTATATAACGTACAAATTAACATTTAATGCATATCCCTCCTGGGGCTCCATAGAAACAAACCAAAGGTTTACAATTATTTTTTAGAAATATTTGTTTTCATATGGCTATTCCGACTCGTACAGTATCCAAGATCAAGCTTTGGAAGCCGGCTTGAGAAATCTTCAAGAATTTGCTGGTTTACCAGTGACAGGTAAAGAATGAATTGTCCTTTTTCATGTTAAGTTTTCCTGATATGTGGTACTGATATATACTTACTTACTTTACCCCGATCTAGTAGCTTTGACATTGTCCTTCCATACAGTTCTGTCCTCTATCACTGCTCTGATGCCCCCTTTGGTTTCGCAGTTTCGTGTCTCCTTTTAGGCAGTCTACGAAATGGAATCATGGTCTTCCTCTTGAGCGTCTTCCGTGAGAAGGCTCCCAAAGAATGAGCTTGAAGCTGGTAGCTGATATGTGGATACCTGTGGATACCTTAAGGGAATAAATGCGAGAATAAATCAATGCGGAAAAAAGTAATGCGAGAAATTAATTAATGCGAATTTAAATTCCGCAAAACTTAAAATTTTCAGCCATTCGCATTTCTTTTCAAATTTTGGTGACTTTTCAAGCGGAAACTTTCTTTTGTAGACAAAAAGGCCTGTATTTGGCTATATTCTCCTTCAAATTACCAAGATTACAGCCCCTTTAGAGAGCTTAGCTTCCCAACATTTCAATAAAGATACCATATTAAAATATTTTTATTTTTCAATGGAAGTGGGTCTAAATTGCTGTAATGATGAAGTTTTTATACTATTTTTTCACCGGGTGGTTCTTCAGATCTTTAATTCCAGAGGGAAGGGGGTCCCATGGGGTCGGTTATATAAGTGTGTACTACAGCCCTTAGTATACCGGGTTGTCCAAAGAAAACGTCCATAATCATAATATTAAAATTCTTTGCATGGTTGATATTAAACCTATTTTGAATCTTCCCTGAAAAGTACACGAAGATACCATTTTTGGATTTAAAGATATGCACATTTTTCAAAAATTCTTCAAAACTGACGTTTTGCTCTGCTATTTTGCCTAATATTTCCTGTAAAACGTTCTGTGGAGAATGCTATATTTGTATGCGTGTACAACCACTTTAAATACTTTACCGTATTTAGTTTGAAAAATGTCATAAACTAGAAATAGATAATAAAAACAGACGATCTGTAGTAATTCCGTAGTTATGACTGTCCGGGTTACTTCTAACAACCAGTTCTTGAGAATGGAAGTGGATTTCGGCCCTTAAACACACAATTATGCTTAAGAAAAAAAGTATTGCAATTCATAGGACAACTAGATGATGCAACTACCAAACAGATGATTTTACCTCGATGTGGTCTCAATGACCCAGTAATTCAAGTCACGGCAAAACGTAAACGAAAGAAGAGATACGTCCATCAAGGAAGCAAATGGAAAAAGGTAGAAAATAATGTAAACTTTTTTCCATCTTTCTTTCAAGTTTCTCAAGGCAGGGACGATATAGACGACTTTTAAAACCCAAGCAGGCACGGAACGTTGGCCAAATAATGTTGTTTCAATGCTAGAATATTAACGTTGTTATGTGTCTAATGGTAGTATATTAAATTTGAATGTTTTGGAAAGAATGGCATTCGACAACTTAAATCTGTCTTTGTTATTGAAGGAGTAAAAAACCTGCATTTATTTAAAATTTGAAAATTTGTTAATATATCAGAAGTTTTCATCAGCACAAAATAACATGGCTTCTCACCAGCTGCTTTCATGTTCAGTTACTTTGATCAATATCCACAGATAGCTGAGCCAAACGAAGGCAAGCCAAGACTGGCTAAACGAACCTAGATTAATGCGCAAAATAACGACTAAATCTATCCATTAGACTGGAGTCGTTCTATGACGTAGTTTTATTCGATACCACAAAATTTACCAGTGGAGGTAGTTTGTATGGCTATTCCTTTAGCCAATAAAATTAAACAACTTGTCTTCCTTGCTTTACAATTCTAGCCTTCTAGATGCTAGACTATCTATCTATCAATCCGTTTTATTTTTGAATTTTACAATTCATAGAATTTATTGACGTGGAAACTGTACGGTACCGGGCGTACGTTACCACGTAACACAATCCTAATCGTTATGCGTCAAGCTATCCAGTTCTGGCAAGACAAGGCTAACATCGACTTTACCGAACTACCTGACAGCGATGACACAGAACCAGACATTGTTGTAAAATTTGTAGAATTTTATCACCAGGTAAAACATCTCCGGTTTTAAGTACTTTTTTATATCATAAAAGATAACATTTTTCTGACATACTCAATTTCCGGGTGCAGAGTTTTGGAGAAACTGTGATCCTTATAGGATTCATGATCTTTATAAGGATCAGCATAGTAACTTGTACCACAAATCCCGTGGAAGGTCACTATTACCAAGTTATAATCTTTTAAAGTACTAAAAATCAGTGAAGCACAGTTAAACTGTTATTATTTCTATTGTTACCAGGACCTGTATCCGTACGGTGAGGAAGGAACTCTTGAGCTTATAATATATAACATTTTTGGACACTGCATTCATATGACATATGACACAATTTCCAGGTGAAGAGCCAAATTGGTGAAATTTTGGAGAAATTGTGAAATATATTCGTGGGACAGATAAAGTAGGTTTTCAAAGGTTTTGACGTCGAGATTGTTGATTTTGCTCATTTTCAAAGCCAACACTCTCCATCAAAAACTTTGCGTACCTTCTGTATTCGCCTCTGATATATCTTCATTATTTTTTATTATCACCAGGACCCGTACCCGTTCGATGGTGAGGGAGGAACACTTGCGCATGCGTTTTATCCACACAATAATAAAGGATTGAGTGGTGATGTTCATTTTGATGACGCTGAAGATTACACCTATAAGTCACCGAAAGGAAGAAACTTGCTCTGGGTTGCTACGCATGAGTTAGGTAAGGAAATTTTTTTATTCATCCTAAAAAATGATAACACCAATTATATAATATAAATATACATAATTTCTTGGACAGCCCAATCTTCATAAATCCGACATGTGTCCAGGTACCTTAGGGGAATAAATTTTTTTATTTTTGCGAGCACTTTTTTTGGTGAATGACGGACTAATTTGTTACCATTATTTGGAAAATTTCGATAAAAAAGAGGGATTATTTTGGTTAAAGGTCATGAATATTAATTTTGGTGAGAACTAATTTTGGCGAAGCATCGCTTTTTTTTAATTTTGGCGTGTACTAATTCGCCAAATTTAGTTCATTCAAGGTATATCTTTGTAGGCCAGTCTCTCAAGTTATTTTTAAGAAATATTCCCCACCTCCAGCTCCAAACAACACTTATTTGATTATAACGTCTTTATAAGCCTTGTTGAGGCTAAAAATGTTAGCAATATGAAACATAACTCGAGCTTAAAAAAAGGTTGTGGATCAGCCGAATTGAAGACCACTCAAGTGGTCCGTGGTTTACCGTTAGTAAAGTCTCTTAAATAAATTTGGAGAAACAAAGCATTGAGACAAATTAGAAGATTAATGATATTCTTACGGTACGTTAAATCTCGTAATTCAAACCACGATAGAACTATGAAAAAATATGATTTCACTTTCGTTTTAGGTCATTCCCTTGGATTGGAACATTCGAGAGTGAGAGAAGCCGTGATGTACCCTTGGTATACAAAGTATAAACCAGGTTTTAAACTAAATGATGATGATGTGCTTGGAATACAGTTACTTTATGGTGAGGTGGTTTATATTACCACAAAAGATGTTGAGGCTAGTGTAGTTTGGTCTATTTGAAAACAACTGAAATAAATACTTGAGTGAAAAATTTCAGAATTTTTTTTCAGTGGGTTTGTGAAAAGACTCATAATTGTGTTTTAAATCAAATCTGACCCATAACTCTCAACCATTCGTGTTTAAACATTCGACAGTTGAAAATGTAGATTTTTCCTTCCGGAATCATGAATAAAAAACAGGCCAAATTAGCATTTACAGAGACCAACCGGAATTTAAATGGGTCATCGATGATGATACACTCTCAATGGGTTTTTTTAGAAATATTTTTAACCCTGGTGTAAACGACGTTTACCAGGGATTTAAATCAGGGCTTATAAATACAAGCTTGTATTTTGTAGCTCTCGTCCCATCGCGATCTAAGAAAGACCTTCGTGAGATAAGAAAAATTAAAGAGTTTTTAAATCTCAAATTAAAAAGATTATAACACATTCTTCAAGCCCTCAACCATGGTGTTCCCTTTTCTCTTGGGGAGGGAGAGGACACCGTGCTCACGCTGTCATTATTGTTTTGTTTTTTAAAATTCAAAAATCACTTTTGATATATATAATATTTACAGGCCCACGAATTGAAGGCACAACCCAAACCCCTCCTCCTACCACCACAACAACTACGACGCCAAGACCAACGCCCAAGATACCAAAAGACCGCCCTTGTCCTGCTGGAAAAATTAACGCCCTTTACTACAATCCATACTATAGGATGAGAGTCGCATTCAAAGATAATAAAGAACTAACGTTGATTGGTCATTTCGATAAGTTGGCCTCGTTACCGCGGCGTTATTTTATACCCGAGTTTCGCGTTCCTTTTCCTATCGACGCTGCGATGAACTTGAAAATCGGTTCGCATCACAAAGCAGTATATTTCTCCGGTGAAAAGTAAGTATGGCTCAGAACGTTGTTTCGACGTTGCACCGTCAGAATGTTATTTGGACGTTGAAACAGTGTTTGAATAACGTTGTGTGTCAGCTGGGTTTAAAGTTGTAAAATGTTGCATTTTGCGTAAAAAAGTTGTATCTTTCGAATGGTTAAGTACCAAAATTATCATTTACGAGAACACCCCAAAAAGCAAGATTCTAGCTGGACTAACCTCCAAGGTAGTAAAATCCTCTTGATTTATTGGGAAGGCTTAACATATCTTCATATTTTGCTGATCAGTAAAATAATTAATTGTCTGTCGAACCTCTGCAGTTTTCGAGTGATTCAAATTTTGGTTATCCAAACGTGTTCTTTTCGAAGACAATTTATTTTTAAAGCAATTTTGAAGTATCCTTATCTCTTCTTTTTCGCTTCAGAAGAAGAAAATGCAAAAACCTGAACTCTTAGGATTTTCGCAGAAAACAAACTTGCGCATATCCAAGAAAGACCTTTCGTAAAGTCCGTTCTCAGCTTAGCGAGAGCAGCGTGTGCCTCTATTCTGATTGATCTTGGAGATAACATTACGTCAGTTTGTCGTTACGTAATGTTATTTATGAAACCAATCAGCACAGTAAAACATTAAAGACCAGAGCTGCGCGTGCCTGAGTGGAGACCAGCCTTAAAGAATTCTCACTTTAAACTAAATTTCACATGACATTTTAACACCAGTTTAAAGAAACCTAACCTTTCATTCTTAGCTATTGGATTTATCACCATCAATTTTTCGGCTTCAATTCTGGTCCGCATAATATACACGGAAACGAAAACAATCCATTAAAAATCAACCTTCCAGATAGTATAAAAAAAATAGACGCAGTTTTCAAATGGAAACGTAACAAACGAGTCTACTTCTTTACCAGTCCCTTTTATTTCCGATTTGATGGTGTCCGTTTAAAAATGGATCCTGGTTACCCAAAACGGATTTCAGAAAATTGGAAAGGCGTTCCGGATTATATTGATGCGGCATTCAGTTCACAATTGGATCAGAAAACGTATTTCATAAAAGATGACAGAGTGTATATGTTTGATGATGCGTAAGTCGTAAATAATGCTAAATATCTCGATTTTTTAAGGTGTTTGATATTTTGGCTCAATTGTTGAAATTTATGTTTTCTTTATTGAATTAAAATGTATCTTGGGTCTGAAGGAATTAATTTGTCATCATAGAATTTGCTCCGGCATTTGGTATTTGAAACAAAACCCTACTTCCTTGATTTGTCACAGCCTTCGTCCTAATTCTTTCATTCATGGGTGTTTTGAGAAAATTGCTTTTCTCAATTGATTGATTTGTTCTCGGATAAAACACGATCAATATGTATCCAATAAAGTTTAATTTCCTTCGGAAGTACCCTCCAAAAGCAAAATAGTTTGTCAACACTAGTAGTCTTATTTAAAAAAAAATTAAATTAGTGCCAGCGCCATAAAGAAGATTATGGAATTCAAATTCGAACTTGTTGGCTGCGGGAAAATAATCTAAAAGCTAAATTCAATACCTAGATTGGGCTTTCCCAGAAAAGGGGGATCTCTTGAGGATAAAGAATATCCATGGGCGGCCGGAAATTTTCAATATCCTAGGATATCCAGGGGGTAAGAAACTGAAGACCAGGGATATCCAGGCGGTGGGGGTTCAAAATTTCCAATATCTTAGGATTAAGAATTTTGAAGGCCAAGGATATCCAAGGGGGTTTGAAATTTTGGGCACGGATATCCAGGGGGTTGGTGTTAAGAATAATCGACATTCTCAACAGTTAGAATATGGATTTTTTATAAGGATATCCAAGGGGGTTTGAAATTTTGGGCACGGATATCCAGGGGGTTGGTGTTAAGAATAATCGACATCCTCAACAGTTGGAATATGTATTTTTTCTGGAAAATTCCATTTAACTCTAGCATTCTTTATGTTTCAGCTATATTCGAGTTATGAATGGCTATCCACAGGGTATTGGACAAGGATTGTACGATTGCGGTGGCCGAGCATCCCTTGGTGATATTGGTTCTGTCATTGACTATGGAGAACTGAACCCTGTAGAAGAAGATCCTTGAACGAACAGAGAATCTAATCAAGCAAAGCACTTTCATGGCGTGGTGGATAAAACTTCCGACTTCCATTTAAGGAACAAAAGCAACAATCTCGGGCTTTCTTCTTCATTTTGATAGATGTAAAACGCCTGCATACGCTTTCATTGGCGCATTTTATTCAATTCAACTACGTAGGATGAAATTTATCTATTCTTGAACAGTAGAAACAAACCACTTTTGATGACAAGTTTCAGTAACGGATATATAAGGTACTCAACATTGTTGACGGAAAATGTTGACTTCCAAATAAGAAATATTTTTAAATAAAAGTGAAACTCCTTGAAGGGAGCAATTGTGCATACTTTCATCTAACTTTAGTCTCTCAAAAGGGTCACCATTTTCAACACTGAAGTCATATAATATTGGGAAGTTCAGGCATACACCCCTCACTTCTTAAACCTAAACTTTTATTGTCATTTTAAATAATATTTACATAAATTTATTTTATATATTTCTTTTTCATAACATGGAAAATTCGAAACATAGAAAAAACTTTATTTTTGTAACTACAGTGAAATCTCTCTATCTCGAACTAGAGAAAGTTCGAGATAAAGAAAGATAAAGAGAGCCCACAAATGTTCAAGGGACCGAGATCTCTGTTCAAGATAGAGAGAAATTCGAGATAGAGGGTAGTCGAGATAGAGAGATTCCACTGTACTTTCATTGTCTTTATAGTCAGCAATACCCGGTAATAAAGTAGCTTTTGGATGATAGCTAACCCTGACAGGAGTTTGATCTTCCATGTTGGGCGGTTGCTCCAAATTCTTCAACGAAAAATTCCAACTTTAAAAGTTTCATAGTTTAACAAAGGCAGCGGATACACAAGGTGTACTCAAGGATTTTTGGTCGGTAACCATGGAAGAAAATTAAAAATAGTGTCATCATTCTTTAAGCTACCATTTTGTTTCTTTAATTTCATCCTGTTTCTACATTTGTACTGTATTATGATGTTGTTCTTTAACTTTTATCCTGAATTCTCTCAGTTTTGGACAAGCAGAACTGAAGAATTGGATCGGAGCCGGGGGTCGTGTCTGGTTGTTAGGCGCACGCGCTCCATTGAATTCAAAAAGTCAACTCTCCTATTAATCACACGTCAATTTTATTACATGCATTCAAAACAATTAAAAACATTTATCAATTTTCTTTTGTAAACTATTTTATTTATTACCTAGGGAATTTCAACTTACTATAGTTTTCGCTTCATTTTTTCTGTGTGTGTGCTCATTCTAATTTTTGCATCAACAGAGCAATGTGTTGACTTGTTCTACACCTCAAAAACTTCGACAATGCAGTCCTAGGTTCAATATTCAAATAAGTTTTCAATAAATCATCACAAATCATTTTACCATTCGTGGATAGATGTCAACTATATTTCATATTCTGGCAAGTTGGTAAGATTATTTCATGTTTCTAGTTTTAATAACCTTTTTCATTTAAATTTCTTTGTCAAATTTTCTTCAATATTTTCAATTTTTCAGTCAAGATTTTTTAAGTAAATTTAGTATTTTCAATTTTTCATTTAGTTTGAACATTTCATCATCAAATAAAGTTACGAACGCTTGTGTCCTATTTCATGTCCGTCTATCCCGCGACAATGCTAGTACACACAAAATAATTCAATTTGAAAGAGATTTGATGGTTTTCCTTTGTATTTTTAACGACTAGTTGGCTCATTTCGTCTCCTCTTTTCACAAACCCTGTTTTGACATATCGATTTTTGTCGATAAAGCTGTGATCTAAACCATCATTTCTCGGTAAGTTAGATTTAACAGAAGAAAGGTTTATCACAGGTACTTCAAAGGGTCGATTTCGGCGAGTAAATGTTCGTTTTAGATTGATTATTTTGTTGTTTTTAGTAACAAATGACGACTTACGTATGGCGATAATAGTATGGTATAGTTTGCCAAACAATAAATCTCCAACATGCAATCTTAAGTCATTTGATAAAGTAAAGTGAGATTTTGAAAGTTCTCTCAAATCTAATATATGTCTTTTGACATGCGATACCATAATGTGTCGTTCAGCGTCATGTTTATCTCCATGCTGTAAAAACTGACCATTAACCTTTGCAAATGTAGGAGTAATGAGTAATGTGGAGATTCAAACATTTCTTTATGAATCCGATGCTGGAAGAAACTTTGTGCAATTTTACAGTTAACCAATATATTTTGGTGTACTTGTTGGCAATCCTCTCTGGTAAATCAATATTGTTTATTGGTGCCATTTTGTAAAGTAAATGATTTAAAAAAAACATTAAAGCGATATATTTCGGTACGTGACCATTCTCAAGCTAACAAAAAATCTATAAAAATTCACAAAACTCTATCAACATCTAATAAAAATCAATTAAAAGAATTTTAAAAACAAAAGAAAAGTGTAAAAATTATCTACGTCACTAGTGATATGTCGACGACGTTATTAGTAGAAGAAAAATTACCATAGACGACGAAATCCTCATTAAGCTGAATAATTACCAAACAAATATAAACTTTACTGTTGAACAAAACCCATGCAAATTCTTAGATACCAAAATAGATATCATTGATTACAAAGAAGTCACATCAGTCTACCGAAAACCAAACAAATTACCCAGCCATTGGTCATCTCAAGTACCTAAACGTTACATTAACGTAATGCCATAAATGGAGATTTGTATCGCTCCCACAAAATAAGCATGGACTTTGAAGCAGAAAAACGAGCAATCCATTCAAAGTTTCAAAAGACAGCTTTTCCTCCACGCTTTATTGAAAGTGTAATTCGTCAATTTGAAGCCAAAATTATTTCATCTGAAGACGAACCCATTATACCTGATTTTTTATTTGATCTGCCAAAAAGAAGAATCAAGAATCAAGATACAATTTTGTGAGAAAAATGAAACATTAGCGAAACGTCTATTAGAGAAATTGAAAGTGATAATTATGAATTATGGTCAACAAGAAAGGTCAAATCGTTATTCCCTTTAAAAGACAAGAACCCGTACCCAGCGTGCAAAATTTACCAAGGTGATTGTTCTTGTGGTCAAACTTACATTGGCGAAACCAAACGAAATGTTGCAACAAGATGGGGAGATCAGCTTTGATTTATTAACGAAGGCATTTTTTTTTCGTTTAATAGGAAACACATATGAGTCGTGTCAAGGAGGAAAGAATTAAATGTGTGGTACCCTACTGATCAATCACTGCAATCAGACTTAGATAATGGAGATGATACTTAACAGTCACTTGTGTCTTGGCTCAGTCATATAGTGGAGATAGTTGTAGCATACAAAAGCTTTATCAGCTTCATGTCACTTCAAGGGAATTGACGAAACCATTCTGAGAGAAAATGGTTGTATTTCAGTTTTCGCTTTGTTTAAAGGTTGTTTGTATTCAAGGATAATTAATAGAAACAAACAAACAAACAAACATCTTATTATGGCGTAATCCACATTCAATTCAGAAAACGTATGATATTTCATGACAAATTGTGGTTATATATTGCATCAAGACATTTTTAAATGCGTTTTAAAGAATTCTGTATGGAACATTCAAGGATGAAAACATTGGGAACTAAATTCATCGAAAATGGAGATAAGCTTTGTAACATTTGAAGTCGAATGTTGAGAGACTTTTAGAAGTTGATAATTAAAAAATAATAATAAATTCAGGGAAATTGATAACTTTTCATTTTTTGAAAGTGAATGTTTACACTTTTCAAATCAAGATTTTTCTCGGCTTTGCTTTTTGATCGAATCTCTTTTGGTTTTTCTTTTAAAAAATATTTTGGTTATCTTTCTCTTTTTAACATTCCCTCTATTGAAATATTTTTGCTGAAAAGTTTCTTGTCGAGATTTTGTCGATGATCTTGGTTGTGGTGAAATCTTTGTGTTGGTTTGTCCGTTAAATCTGGAGTTTGATCGCATAAGGTACGTGATGTTTCCCTCAAGGCTGAATAAAGTCAGTATTTTTCTTTGTGATAGTGGCTTTTACACGCCATAAAAACAAACCTTTTTGGATATAGGCAAAAGATTTGTAAATTTACTGGCCTAAAATTTGATAACTGATGGATTTTTAAATCGCTGTGTTGGATTTTCAATTTTCCTTAAAACATATGCAGGTTAATCTCTAAGAAAGGCTATTAAAGCAATGAATGATGTTTAATGATATTTTTACATGAGAGCTTCTGCTCAAAAAACAACAGCAACAGCAAAAATAATCATTATGAAATATTCATACTTGGAATATTATTTCTCCTTTTAAACCTTTTTTAAATACATTTTTTGAACTGATTTGTTTTTGTTTCTATTTTTCAGCTTTTACTTCCATGCATATCTCCTTCGCAAAAAATATAGCTCCTTTGTGACGTCATAAATTTTGATGAGGAAACAAACAACAGAGATTCAATTTGTTTTTTAACTTTTTTTTGATGAATATTCTTCTTCTTTTTTCGCTTTTCCTTTACATTTTATTAAAATGTATAGACTTTGCACTATAGGGAACTGGATTTTTAAATCATTTTGGATTTTTGAAAGCTAACAGTGTGTGTGAGTAATCAGTGCTTTCCATTTTGCTGATAAAGCAGTTAGGTGGAAAATGTTTTTTCTTTAGTTTATCTGGATAACTCTTTTGCCGATTATGTTTTCAGGAATAATTGAAGTTTGGATCAAGACAATTTGACAAAGAAACTGGTAAGAAAGATTTTTATAAAGTTAAGAGAAAAGACAAGCTAGCCGTATACACGTTTTTTTTATAAGAACAAAGTATATAAGAACATAAGGCTTCGAAAGGTAAAAAAAATTAAGAACATGTTAAGAACATTCGGAGGCTTCAAGAGTATAGAAATAAGAATTTAACCATTTACAGTAAT
>JAUJPO010069745.1:0-11914 GCA_032270745.1 Tiaropsis multicirrata
CAACTTGGATCGTATGATAAGGTTTGTTTATGTTTGACTTTTTAAATAGAAGACTAGAATATCTGGCTGATGGAATTGAGCAAGGCTGACGGAGATAGGCACTTTTACGGTATCTCACAAAATCGCTTAAATGGCTCCTAATTTCAATTTCAGAAAATTTTGCGCAATTTCACAGACCCGCCTTAAATAGGTTTTCAACAAAAGAATACCCAGAGATTCTTAAATCATATTGGCAAAAGACAGTAAGGGAATATTGGCAAGTTTTTGTCCTCGTTCGCGTCTTTAAAATCCCATAAAAGCAGGTGTTTTTGTCTAATACTCTCCATCATAAAGTCTTGCGCTAAATCTTTTTAAGCATCGGTGAATTTACTAGAAATTTTCAAGAGTCGTAGAAAAATAATATTTAAACAACTCTATCCAGCGTGATTTTCATGTTCTTATTTTCCTTGCTCTTAATAAAGAACTGAAAAATGACACGTGACAAGAACGAAAAAATGTCCATACGAAGGAGTTACATGATGTTGGAAGAGTTGTAAAAGTCATAATTACCAAAAATTTGCGTGCAATCCATCTGTAGAATAAATTTGTTTTTAAATCTGACTTGAACTATAGACTCAACATTAAAATTGAGCTACAACAATGAAAAATGTTTGAAAACAAAAAGTTATTTTTTCTATTTTAAAGGAAAACATTATAGCTAAAATTTAACCGTTGCATCTGAAAAAATACCTTTGTTTTAAATTTTTATGGCTACTTGTTTGACTGGGATTAAGTTAGAAAAGCAGTATGGGTATGGCGCATAATGCGGACACAATAGTATTAAACGAGAACAAATTATAGTCTGAGGATTTTTTTGGAGAGAAGCATGTGATCCTCCTAATTAAGGAAAATAATATTCATCGATCCAGTTTCTATTCTCCCTTCTCACCTACCGTAAGAAATACTCTAAAGAAAATCCCTATAATATTCTCTTTTTTCTAATAGTTAAACCAAGCAGTAAAATATATTTTGGGGGATGATCAATGAAGACTACAGGTAGGCTCATCAATGGCCTATAAACAAGATTTAAAGGGAACTATTGTAGATTTTAGTAAGGGTCAGAGTTTGTGGCACATCCATGGTATACTTACTCTGAGCTGATGTCAGCTCGAAAGCTGATTGGCTTATCCACCAGTTTTCAGAAGATGGGAGAGCTGCAGTTGAAATTAGTTTCAACCAAATCTTACTGGCAAAAAAATAAAAACCACTTTTAAAAAGGGTTTTCTTTAAAAAGCGTGAGAATTGTGAGAATTTTTCCTTATCATTATTCCAAGCACTAAAAGCTGCAGATTTTTATGACAGCTGTTATTATTTTGAAAAGTCTTGCACTTGAAAAGAATATTCTGCACTTGCACTTGGAGGAAAGTAAGGTTCTGCACTAGAGATCTTGAGGAAATCTGCCATACTCTGAAAACTGGCTTAACCGCTGCCATTTATTTGTCATCAGTTTTGTATGAAAGTCTTTTTGTGTTGTTTAACATTTCTTAAAAGTAAATTATGTTCACTTTTTTGTATATATTTTTTGGGAGAAAGTCACTTTTGTTTTTTGTTATGATCCAACACTCCATACTCCTTTGTATGGATGTTTACATGCGTGCTATCGTCAGCATTTCAAAAATATCCTATATTCAGTTCTCTTTAAATAAAATTCAAACTTTCAGTGTATATATATGTATATCAAAGTTTAAGGGGCCATGTAACAGGTGGAAGCATTTTGAAGATATATTTTTTACTAAAAGTGCAATAAGAGTACAAGCAAAGGCCATACAGATGTGTTTTTTTCATTTTTTGCAAGTCTAGTTATCCCTTTCAGTACATCACGAAGAGACTTTGTTCAGTAAATTCTTGTATGTTGTATGTTGTAATAAGTTGTATGTGATTTTCTAAATGTCTCCGTTTTGTAGAACACCTCTGTTTTGTAGTCACAGTACCTGTAGCTCTTGAAATAAGTTTAGCAAGTTTTAATCATTGAAATGATAAGTTAATAACACGATCTTTTGCTCTGTTTGTACAATTTATTTCAAAATACGGCTTGAATTTTAGCCCTAAAATATTGTTATAATAGGGCCAATCCTAAAAAATTCTTCGTTTCCGCGTTACCGGGTGATGAAAAAAAAACTCTGACTGATTTTTCAAACTTTCAGGAAATCTCACACCCATTCTAAAGTTCATTAATTATTTGCGGCCGGGTGACCTAAAAATAATTTCTCACCTTGCCGGTAACGGGGAAACAAACATTTTTTTAGGTTTGGCCTGGAGAACTAGTTTTTCCCTCTGTGCCAACAGACCATTAAAACCAATAGGCTGGTCCCGTCGTCTACTTGCAAATTAAAAATAATCCTCGCCTATTAATTATCATGGGGTCATACGGAAGTTGGTTGTTTATAGTATACAATGTATTCTTTTTTTAATAGAGTTTTGTAGTCTTTAGTAATCTAGAAATCTTGTAATACCCTTAACATATATACAATAACAAATATTGGAATAAAGGTCTGTGTTTTGAATAAAAAAACAGCAATTCGGATTTCTTAAAAAGCTCAATGAATTATTTTTAAGAACCAATCAAAGTTCTTACTTTTTACTGCTTATGGGCTGCTGACTCAGTATCTGGCCTATTAACCTGATACATTGCCTTTGATCACTATTATGACAATATGAAAATCACAAAATGCAGGGTATATACCTTAAGGGAACTAATTTTGGCGAGTGGGCAAAATCGATTTGTTTTTATTTTGGCAAGTCACCCATTTTTTTTTATTTTGGCGAGAACTTATTTTGGCGAAAGACAGGATAAGACTTGTCCTTTTACCGTTATTTGGGCAATTTCAATTAAAAAGAGGGGTGACTTTGGTTATAGGCCATATAAATATAATTTTGCAAAAACTTATTTTGACGAAGCTCAATTTTTTAAATTTTAGCGAGTACTTATTTGGGTGAATTTTGACTAAAATTTGCCAAATTCGCTAAATTAGTACTCGCCAAAATTAGTTCACAATAAGGTATCTGTTTTGTGATTGTATATGCGTCATTTTTAGTCATATAGATTGCATGATACAGGGAGTTTGTTTTTTTCTTTTGGCTCTAGCATAATGTCTACTGAAAACTGAGTATTGTAAAAACTCGATTTTGCTCCTTTGCTCTAAAATGTTAGTTGGGTTTTTGTTTTTGGTTTGCACTTTCTATCTGCGCCTGTTTCCCATGGACCTGTTTAGAAATGACGGTGGAAGATTTATCAGGGAAGTACCCTGATATGAGTCGAGTTATTTAGATAAATTTGGTCGATTTCAGCAATAATAATTAAACTTACCAATGGCGACTTCCTGGATATCTGGTTTTGTATCACACCCATTAGGAGCAAGGATAGTTTATTACCCTACTTTACTCTATGGAATGTTAAGACAAAGTGAACATAGACATTGGTATGATAGAATCGACGATCGAGTTCTGTTAGGGGCTTTACCATTGCACAAAGTTGCCAAAGAAATAGTGGATAAAGAAAACGTTGGAGGGGTTATTACTCTGAATGAGAATTATGAAACGAAATTTATTTGTCCTTCACAAAAACAATGGTCTTTATTAAATGTCCAAAATCTTAGAATCGCGACTGTAGATTTTAATAATGCACCAACTGTGGAACACATTAATCGCGGCTTGGAGTTCATCAATGACGTTGACAAGTCCAAAAGTGTTTACGTTCATTGTAAGGCTGGGAGGAGTCGGAGCAGTGTTGTTGTTTTATGTTATGTGATGTCAAAATATGGGCATAATGTACAAGGTGCCATTGATTTTGTCAAATCAAAACGACCTCATATTGTATTAGGCTCTGAACACTTGAAACGATTGCATGAGTTTCATGAGGCGAATTTCAAATGATAGAATATTATGTATTTTGTTGCGATTTCCTTTGATTTTAATAATTTTAAAATTAAATAATTGTGCTGTTTGTTCTCTTTCTAAAAACTGTTTTAAATGTCTTTTTTGTGTTTTGCACTTGCTTAATTTCATTTGTAAACAAAATCACAGATTTCTGTTGAAGATTATTAAAATAGAAAATGAAATTTAACATAGCGTGTTTAATCTACATTTATTGCTTGCATTTAGTGTTCAATGATTTTTTTTAACAGAAATTTGATTGCTTTTTAGCTGCATAGAATTCTGGTTTTCCATAAGTACTACTAATATTTTGTCCTGTCGACATTTGTCAACTCTATCGTGTCTGTTTTCGGAATTATGAACTCTGATATCTCCTTTCAAAGTTAACATACCATGTTTTCTATCCTTTTAGTTTTTATTATCTTGTCTTTGAAACTTAAATATAAAATACAGGAAATTCTCTTGCGTACTATTTTCTCTTTATTTACATTTTTTATAAGAACAACGAGGCTGAGAAATAGCAAAAAAATAAGAACAATTTAAGAACAGTACTGAGGCTAAAAGTACATACCTTAAGTGGAGAAATTTTGGCGCGGATTTAATTTGGCGCACAGCGGATTTGAAATATTTGGCGTGGATTTAATTTGGCGCAGCAAGGATTCTTTTTAATTTGGTGCGGATTTAATTTGGCGCAACAAGGAATTTTTTTAATTTGGCGCGAATTTAATTTGGCGCAAACGAAAGTTTTTCAGACCTTCGCCAGTCGTGCCAGCTGTAGACAAGGTTGATAAGAAAAAGAATAACTGCAATATTATAGCCATTGACATATTTTGTATTTTATTTATTTTGTTGGTAAAAGTTTAGAAAAAAAACTTTATTTTTTTGTAATAAGAAAAAAACTTGGCGCGGATTTAATTTGGCGCAGTACGAAAAAAATTAACTTTGGTGCGGATTTAATTTGACGGTTTTTGGCATTTTGCGCCAATTGTGTCAAATTTTCTCTGTGCCAAAATTTCTCCACTTAAAGTAGTGCAAAGTATCACCCCACGGTATACACCTTCATACATTTTCAGTCAAAAAGGCAAGATTCCCAACCAGGTCAAACATGGTTGCTAGATTGATAAATGTAGTTTGGAGGGGTTGTCCTGAGCCTATGGGTGGTGTCATGTTCAGCCTTTTTGTAGGTGGAAAGAGAAAAGGTCAAAGTTATAAATTTAACTGTCAAAGAGATTCAATTGATATTAGCTATGTTACCATCAGGTTGGCTAATCCTGACCACCCCTTTCTAAACCTGACCTACTTCTAATTTACAGAAAATATTATCTTTATTTTAAAAACTTTAATTACATAATAATTATGAAAAAGAGGTAAACCTCCATTATACATTTCCTTTTCCCCCATGCCATGGTGTCATAAAAAGGATATTATTTAACCTAAATTTGGATAAATTGTTTGTTTTAGAGGGAATGTCAGGATTAGATGGGGGTGGTCAAGATAAGGCAACCTGACCAGATACCCCTTTTTTACATTATTTTTGCACCTTTTCTTTAAGTGATTTTTCACTTTAATAAAGCCTATAATTAGATAAATACCTGCTTGAATTAAAAAATTTATGCCTCAAAGTTTAAGTTGGACTAGAAAACCATTAGTTTGGCTCCACGAGACCTCAAACACCTTAACTTTTTTGTCGGTCACCTGGTTGATAATCCTGGGAGATCCTACTATGATAATTATGTCCATTTTCATGAACAATCAATAGCCTGAAAAACCTTGAAAACCTTGAAAACCCTTGCAAAACCTTGAATTGTGAACCTCTTTGAAAAAATTCAGGGAAACTCACAAACAACAAAGGAAATTTATTTTGCAAGCATAATTATTAGTCTAAAAAATAGTGTAAACCAAATATAAAAACCAGGATGGCTCATTTGAGCAGTGGGCGTGTAAATCTTGCACAGATGAGAGAAGGTATTAGAAGGCAATTACTCAGATGCTTAGATAAATGTCCAGGAAGCAAGGTAAGAAAAATGTTCAATATTTTTCACTTTCAATTTTGTTATCAATACCAAATTCAATAAACCTGTCTTTTTTATCAAGCTATAATTAAATTTTGACCAGTCTATACTTTTTAAACAAAATAAATCTAAAAGAAATTCTTGCAAGCAATTTAACCACCTGTCATTTTGGTTAGAGGAATGCATACAGGTTCAATCCCTTGGTTTTTCCCAACCAAATTTCAACTTTTTGGACAAGAAAACCCAATATGGTTGTGTCATAAAAGTTAATACTTCTGATTTTGTTCGTTATTTTTCAGGCAATTATTTGGGACGATAAATTAACAGGACCTGTCGGATTGATTGCAGAATATAGTTTGTTAAAGGTACACAGCTTAGCACAAAATGCAATTGATTAAAATGCTTTATGTTTTAAAGTTGTCATATTTGCGATTTATAAGTTTTTTTGTAATTTTGTAATATTTTAAAAACTCTTACTATTGCTCCTGATTTTTTCTAAAATAATCAAATAAAATTTCCCTCTTAAATGATTGGGATATGATAAGAGCTTTTGTTTAATTATGCAGTTCGCCTTTGTGGAGTTTTAAGTGAATGGAGTCAAGACTAAATCTACTCCTTTTTAAAGTTTGGACAAAAACTTTCTGTTGATTTTACAGGAACATGACGTTGGGAAAATGTTTCCTTTGGTCCGTGGTAAACTGCCTTCTTGCGAAGAACACAATATTATATTTCTGGTGCGGCCAAAACCAGAAACCATGGATATTATAGCTGAAAATGTCAAGTAAGTAAATGTAAATGTTTTAAGTTTCGTTTTTTGTATACTTCAATCACTTTAGTTTTTTGAAATTAAAGAAACAAAGGATTTTGTTTTATTTGGGATGAAACATTCTTGATTTTTTCAATTTGATTTATCATTATTAAAATTAGTGTTAGGGTTTTGTAAGCTCTAAAAGGTGGTAGGCTATGATTAACATTATATCTAGGATCTTTCCAAAGTCCTAAAATGCTGATATCTTTTTTTCAATTTTTTATTGCAGAGGTTATGGTAAAAATCACAGTAAAGAATTCCATATATTTTTTGTTCCAAACAAAAGCAACTTGTGTGAGCTGAGTCTTGAGGTAGGAAAAACATTGTTATCCTTAAATTTTTGATTGAAATTGTTTGATAACTTACATCATTATTCTTTAGTATTTATCTTAGTGAGTGTAGTTTTTTAAATTGCAAAAACATTTGTTATGTTATGTCATGTGCTCAAAAAAAAATCTCAAACCTGTGGAGCCTTTCTGCTCAAAGAAATGAACTATGATTCTTATCTTAATAAAACACAGCTTTAGATTTTTTAAGAGCATTTTGTTCTTGAATATTAGGAATTATTTACTTGGTTTTTAATATTTGTTCTGAAGTTCCTTAGGTATTTTGGTCTCATTTCAAAGCTATTTTATTAAATTTTCTTTAGAAAAGTGGTGTTTACGGCAGTTTCTCTGTAATTGATGAATTTGATCTGAGTTTGATACCCTTTGATAATGACATAATGTCTCTGGAACAAGAGAAAGCTTTTTACGTAAGTGCTTTTGTATAATAAATATTTTATGCAGATGTGTTATTGTGATAATTATAAGCAAAGGTTATATATATATATAGCTCAACTATTTTGAATTAATCTGGATTACGCCGATTATCTTTCCTTGCAATCGTGGACCCTTGTAGATTTATAGTAAAGCCTTTGCAAGCCTAGTTCTGTTTTTACATCCATCATAACTGATTCATCATTGAATTAAATGTTTTACTAAGGAACAAAAATTATTGTGTAAAAAACCATCGGTGGGTGGATAAATGAACCAAAATTAATACACGGCCTTGATAATAGTTTAAAGATTGGAGAAGTTTGAATTTGTATCTTTATTTCATCATTTATCCTTTACGTATTGTTATGTATTTCAGGAATGCTATGTTGAGAATGATTTGACATCCATGCTGTACGTCGCCAATTCATTGATGACAATTCAAGCTCTCTTTGGTACAATATCCAAAATCTATGGCAAAGGCCAACTTGCAAAGGTGAGATATATTGGTACAGCCCCTGATGAATAGGGCCGTCCCTAAAAACATTTGTTTCCGATATTATGTATCATGTGATTTTTGTCTTTAGATCATTTAAAAACGTTCGAAAAAAAGCATTAAAATCTTTATAACCAGTTATGTTGCCTTTAAAGTCATTAATAAGAGGATTGACGCTTCAACAGTGTTCTGAATAGAGTTGAAAGAAAAACTTAAATCACTAGAATTTTGCAAAATAATCCCTGCCGCCCGGGTAAGGAAATTTTTCCCACCCGCGAACTGGAAACAAACAATTTTCTAAGGATGACCTAGGAATGCTAAAGGGCCCAGAAAAGTATTATGCTTATCCAAGGTGTTATTATTTTTACCATAATTTGTTAAGAAAGTTTGAAAAATGTTGGCTCTACAAATTTGATGTTTTGTGTCCTTAAAATACTGATTTTTTAAACTAAAATAATGAGATATTTATTGCTGCAGTGTCAAGATAATAGTGAGCATCCAGGGATATTGACATTATGATCTATTGGGGATGTGATTTTGTATTTTCTACGTGTATCATTTTGGGCTATTTTTTGCTAAAGTTGTCAAAGAGTGACCCTGAATGGGACTCAAATTCCAATTTTTTCCATTTTTTCTAAAAAAGGAATCCTAGGATTAAGACTGATTCTTTATTTTTTTGTTTTTTTTTTGTAATCCTACCCCAGGTACTCAAAAAGCCCTGAGCAGCAGCCTATCTTGTAAGCTTTTTTGTCCTTCCACCCTGGATTGAGCATCGGGTATTAGTATTTTTTCAATTTGCATCCTGTCTCGTATTTTATTGTGTAGCATGTTACCGATATAATCTTACGAAAGCGACGGGAAATGGCGGACAATGAGTGTCAGATTACACCATTGATCGATAACCTGGTTCTCATTGATAGAAATATCGACTTGTTAACACCCTTGCTGACACAGTTGACGTACGAAGGTCTGATCGACGAAAGTCTCAAAATCGAAAACAGTGAGTATAATATATCACGGTTATAATCCAGATATTTGGTCTAGTGTTTTTCTGTTCTGTTTCAACATTAATACAATACTAACCTACTTACCGGTTAAGCAAGGCTTTACTGAGGGCGATATTTCAAGCTTGGGCCAAACGGGTTAGTATTTCATTTGTTAACCGTTTTTTTTCTGGTGAAAGTTTGATTATTATGATTTGTTTGTCGCAAAACAACAAGGAAATATATTATAAATTTGCTGTTTTTTACGTTTAAGAAGAAAAATTAAGCTATTGTGCAGTGGTTTTTTCCTTATGTTTTAAATAATTGCCTTAAGCAACGATGTAAAATAATAGATAACCAACTACCTCTAGAAGGCACTTGCTCCCAAGAGAGCAACCATTGTTTTCCTATTGAAATCTACATTCTATTAAAAAGCTGTGTGTGCAGTGCGTGTTATGCTTTTAGCTCGATTTCGACACACTTTTTGACATCAACGGAATTGATAAAAAACTTGAATTGCCATTTACTGCAGATTTTTTTCAAAAATGTAAAGGTACCAATCTTTAGGCAAATTTTATACGGATCGGCCTGATACCACTTTAGCTTGTTCTATTCTAGATTAAAAAACGCTAATAAAAAGCGAATATATGCGTTCTTTAAATTGCGATATTTAATGTATGAAAAGTGCATGAAGGTTGCCTGATACAAAATAAACTGATGAATGTTTATAGAACAACAATATCTAATTCAAAAATTCCTTCTGTGAGGCTGCCTATAGGAAAATACACTTTTTCTAACCCAAATTTTAGAAATATTTACATCACATCACCGCAACAGTGTTTTTGAGGCAAGTTGGGTATCTATTATTTTTACATCGTTGGTCTACCTTCTCACTTGCCTCTCAAGTCATTCATATTTTACAACTCTTTAAATTTCGTGCATTTTACAGACTGAACTAAAACCATATCAAAAATAAAAAAGGAGACGAAGATCAATCGTGGGCGGATTTATGCTGATTTAAACTGCGCATATTTCTAAAATGCTATCGATAGTGTTGGTTTTGATTCTTGCCATCTCATTGGATTGGCATCACCAGGTGGTATGTTTGGAAGAATGTTATACGAATCAATCTACGAAATGTAATACGACTTTGGAAAAGAAATCTCGTAAGAATCTTTAGTATGTTCAACCTCGTATCCAGGATAATTGGTTCAGATGGTCCACCATCTTGATTTAAAAAAAATATAGGTTAAATTATGAAAGAAAATGTCTTTGATTATAAATCATTTTCATAGAGCTTCTTCGTGGAGACAATGAAATCAATACAGAAAAACAAGCCAACAACAATATTTCAAAACTTGGTGACGTCAACAATTATCCACCCTTGAACAACCAACGTTACATCATTCATAATGGTAGCCATCCAACCATAATCTGGTGGACAACAACATTCTACCCGCATGACGAAAAAGACACCATTTTGAAATGTCCACATGGATCCTGTCACGTGACCAACAACCGAGATTACTATTGGTCAAACACAACTCGAGCTTTTGTTTTCTATGGAACGTCTTTTAGGGCGAATGATTTACCATTGCCTCGCTTACCTCACCATGAATGGGCGTTGGTACATGAGGAATCACCTAAAAATAACTGGATTTTGTCCGATCCGTTAGGTATAAGGTAAGCTCAATGTAAATAGCCTTTTCTTGTCTAGCCAGGAAACCATCAGCTTTCATCTGCCTTCTCTGACTCACGAGTCGCACCCATTCGTGGTAAATCAGAGAAGCCAGACGAGAGCTAAGGGTTTCCAGGCTATTTTTGGTATATTTTCTCTGATAAGACTACCCTTCAGCTCAAATGTCAAAGCCTATTTCATAGGATTCGTGCATTTGTTACAAAATAAAACCTCCTGTGGGGCAATTAGAACTCTATTTTTTACCGGCGGGCAAGGACCGACCCTAAATTCCTGCTTATACACCCTGTCTCCAATATCCGATGTGGCGATTAAAATTCTCTTTCCACGGCTAGGGATTCGCATAAGTTTTATGACTGGGGTGAGAATAAAAACACTAAACCAAGCAACCAAATTTTGTCAAGTTTTTCAGAATTTCACTGGGGCTTAAATCCTAGCAGGGTTTTCCCCACCAAGAACAAGAGCCGCAAAGATGCGGATAAAAATTTCTTCTGCAATTGATTCAATAACCTCTTACACATACACAAAATGCTATAATACTTTAAAAGATTGAAAAGACTAGAAGAGCAGTTCTTCTTGATTTAAGAAAGTCCTAAAACACCCATTCCCATTTATACACATCGGCTAACATTGACAAAATCAATGTATTGTAAAAAATCTGAATCTCTTACAGTGAATAACCGCATGTGGTATAAATAGACTCTGTTGTGGCGTAAACCTTAAAAACCTAGGAGAAAAACTAAAGACAAATGTGAAATTGTGTATCAAATTACTTTATTATACTAGCCATAGCTTTCACTAAACTGCCACCTCTATCTAAAAATAAAAATCTTGTAGAATTTAAGACATCATTAAGTAATACTAAGCTTGCAAGAAAACTTCTTTCAAATAGGCATGATATTAGAAACCTCATATAGAATGAATCCCACTTATATATAGGGCTTTTTTGGAGCCATAAAACATATGATAGAACGTTAATGGTGGATCAATACTAGCCCCATCATGTCCAGCTTCAGCGATTTTCTATAGAAACTTTCAAAACCGACATGATATTTGTAAAATTCAGCGCTATATAAGAGCCCCCCCCCAGTCACCTTTCAAATCACGCCATCACGCAAAATAAATTCCAAATCACGCAATCACGCAAAAATAAATTTCTAATCACGATCACGCCATTAGACTTGTAAACAAGTCTGTTATTTTTAATTACCGCAACAATTTTAGGAGTCGGGTACTGGCTAGGTAAAATCGG
>JAUJPO010069756.1:0-11913 GCA_032270745.1 Tiaropsis multicirrata
AAATGGAAGAGAGAATAGAAGAGTTTTTGAGAACGAACGAAGGAACGAAGATTGCGTACCAGCTGTATGACAAAAATGAGAACAATCCACTGATTTTAGCCATTGTTACACCACTTATGCAAAGAATACTCTCTAAGGTAAAAGAATACAGAATTTTTTGTAATCTTTATTTAATCTGCAGTTCTCAACTTCAGAATCAGAGAATGTGTCTGTGTGTTTGTGTGTCTCCCGTTACCTTTGGAGTTATTTACCTTTGGGTAGCCTGGAGACTACAAAAATTGTCGGATTTGGCTGAAATTTGGCATCCCCCATAAAAATATAATCAGTTGTCTGACAGCACTCATTTTCTTGACTAGATATTTTCATACTTCTACAAATTACCCTGATCTAGTCACGGCTAAATCTAAAATAATTCATAATCTTTCACATACAATAAACCTGTACCGAGATTTCTAACCAAATCATATATCATCTAAACAACCAAAACTCACTACACTACTCCCTCTTATTTTCTGATTTATGACCCTCAGGAAGTACTCCGCCTAAGATGTCATAGTCATACATCTTATTCTAATCCAAAAACAACCTACCCATAAAAGGAAAATATATATACCTATAAAATCAAAGTAAAACGATGTCCTTAGCTGAGAATGGAACCCAGAGAACTTGACCACAAGCGAAGGTAGTTTGAAGTACCCACCGTACTGGGAACAGCCTGAAAAATAAGTATTTTATGTATTCTAAAAGTATCGAGAAAAATAGAGAAAATAGAGAAAATGTATCTATATAGGACATGCGTTTAGTTTCATATAATGTCTCGATGTATCACACTGTTTACTGATAAGAGAAACTTTTGAAACGCATAAATAGCTCCTGTGTGGTAAGTAAATTAAAAATCCCTTTTCTTTCTTTCCATATCTTTTCTATATATTTCTATATTGATAATCATAATTTCATTGAATTCGAACTAAAACGTCGTGACACTTTGACAAAATGGTTGATATCTGTGGTAATTTATTTCAAGGTCGTTGGATTTTAAAAGAATGTTACTAAGGCCCGTGAAGTTGCCGTGTTGAAAATTGTTAGCTTTTTACGTCTTTCTACAACTTTTGTAACTACAGCGAAGTAAAAAAATTCCATGAAAATCATTTTGACGAAGAACATTGAACATGCTAAATGCAGTATATGAAAGTGACAGTGAATTTGAAACGGAAGATTTTAACAGCGACGAGGACCTTGTCCAATGGATGATGTGAACGACAGAGAAAACAGGTCTACAGAGATCGGATCATTGGAAAGGCCAAACATCGATCGGGTAGATATGGAAGAACCTTCGGTTAACAAAGTGGAAGAAGAAAGCAGTTCAATCATCCATTCTTGTCTCATTTCATACTTTGCATCGTTAGCTGATGAAAAAGAAACATTTGATTACACTTTCGTCGAAACTCTTTTGCAAATGGCAGGTATGTGTTTTTGCTTCAATACTTGTCCCAACGCAACGAAATGTCTCTAAAACATCAGATCGTTGCGTTGCTTATAACATGTATTGCTGAACCCACAATGAATCTTCGAATTATCCTTGTATCACACATGCGCAAACCTTGTATCACACATGCGCAAACTCAGTAGCCACGGAACGTTGTTTCAGCGGCAGAACGTTATTTGGACGTTGAAACAATGTTGTAATAACGTTGTGTGGCTGTTGGGAAATCTCTCAAATGATGGCCATTGTTCACTTTGTTGGTAAAGAATCTGACAAATTTTTTATCCTCAGATGTGAATTTAACAGACCAATATGGACAAACGTTGCTTCATGAGGTTGCTCGTCAATGGAACACTGACATTGCACAATTTCTTTTTCAACACGGTATAATGATTGATGTATCAGATGAATACGGCCGCACGCCGTTGATGGTGGCCGCATCATCAAATAATGTACAAATAATGACGTGGCTTATCAACCATGGTGGTATGAACAATTATCTTCTCTTTATTCGGATTAATCTTCGCGAGATTAAATTTCGCAAATTTGCGATTTTTTGCCCTTTTCGCGAAAATTTCTCTCGCGAAATCGATTCGCGAAATTAAATCCACACGAAATCATAAAAACTAGTTTAGCATAATTAGTTTAGCCAAAAAATGTTATCAAAACCATGCAACTTTGTTAAAATATGTCCACTTTTAGGCGAAATCCAAGCGAATTTTTTTCGCGAAGTCTTGACTTAATTTCGCGAAATTAAATCTCGCAAAAATTAATCCGATATATATAAACAAACAAATTTACTGAAACCGGATAAGAACAAGTACAGCTATGAAATTTTAACCGGAGAAGAATCTAAGAAACACCATGTTAAAAATTCCTATTACCTTTAGATTATGAAGTGAAGTACAGAGTATGATTTCCATTTTCAAGCCAAAGTGTTAAAGGCTTCAGTGAAATTCAAATAAACTTTCAAGGGTAACTACGTCAGGTGCAAGCTCTCAGAAAAAGTATTAACCGGATATGGGGCGGTTTTTTTATCTAACTCATCGACCATCGAGATATATAAGTGTAAAGACGGACATTTTGACATGAAATATTTGTTTCTCATTTCATAATCAACATCTGAATTTCAGCTGACAAGCGGAAAAAATCGAACGAAGTTGAAGGGAAAGAATCCATTCATTATGCCGCCATGTTTGATGCTTTGGATGCAGTGAAATTACTTATCTCACTGGATGTGTCTCCCAACCAACCAGATAACTTGCATCAAACACCACTCTTTATTGCTGCTAGAAACGGTAGGTTGAATATTTAGCGGTATAAAATAAAAAAGAACCTTTAGATGTCGTTCAAAAGATGTTATTGTTCCAATCAAATGGACTTTTCCAGAAAAAATCTCTACCCACAGTGTTAAGAAAGTAATTTTCAAAAATTACACCCCTAGATTTCGTACTAAAATTCCCTGAATTTCACCATTGAAATTTTCCACACCCCCTGCATTAGCATGTTGAGGGTATTTTTCTTAGCACCCATGTCGACTGGATATTCTATTTTCACGCAAACCCCCTGATTGGTATAGACCCCCCTCCCCTGGGTGCTCCACTTTACTTACCCCCTTGGCCTTGGACGTGTCCAACTTCCTCAAAATTGAGGGTACATGTGACTACTTGTGGAAAAGCCCAATCTTCTTCAAACAATTCAATTATAGGTGCAACTAGGGTGTGTTCATACTTGATAACAAGTGAACTACCAGTTGGAACATACACAACGTATGGCTCATCTCCTATTGAACAAATTGTCAGCAACATGCCATCTGAAATTGCTTTGTGTGCGCTCGATCAGTTTGTGGTGGTTAGAAAAGAGAGAAGAATCTCGCAATATTATCTTGCCAACTTTGGTAAAAAGAAATGGCATGCTATCAATAAGAAAAGATTATCAACAATGGGACGTGTTATTTACCCTACTGTTATCGAGGTAAATGTATTTCACAGTTGCTGCCTATAAGGTTCCACAAATCTTGTAAAGAAGAACATTATTCACGAGAATAGCTTTATTCTACTATATATGTTTTTCTTTTCTCATTTCACAATGTTTATTAAAATCGACTGTTTGAGATAAATAAAGCCATATTTGGCGATGATGGCAATATTCCGTTACAACCTAAATCTCAACTGAAGCGCTTCAACATATCATCATCATCATCCTTCTATCTAGGTCTGAAAGGGCCAGGTCGGAAACAAACAATAACCTTCTCTCCACAGCTCACGATCAACCATCGCAGTTCCCAAATCCTCCAACTCGAGCCATAATGTTCTTGAATATGAACATAATGTTCTTGAATATGAACATAATGTTCTTGAATATGAACATAATGTTCTTGAATATGAACATAATATTCTTGAATATTGCTACATACGGACAACCATACCCATCGAGGCTTTTCAGCATGGTTTTCGCCATTGTACAGGTCTCAGAGCCGTAGTGAAGAATCGGCTCAAAGAGGCTTTTGAAAGTTTGAAGTTTAATGAGATTATGGACAAGTTGGATTGTCAGATTCTATTGAGCTTATTAGCTGATTATTTACATGCAACACCGTTCCTAATTTTAAAATCATTATCAGAGCTGTTAATGTAGGATCCCAAATATTTAAAGTCATTCACTAATTTGATATTTCCACCGTTCAATGAGATTAGAAGGAGAACATTTCCAGAAGAGGTAATGAATTCATTTCCCCCTTGTTGCAATAAAGAACGGCTTGACTAGCTGATGTTTCGAGAGAATGAAGAAGCTCTTCGAGGTTTCGGCAACTAGCGTTAGGAATAAGCCTTGACTACGCGTGCGTAGTGGAGGTTTAATTTTGATTCTCTTGTCATTTGATAAATTAAATCAATAGAAATTCTTAAAACGTAATCCAAGACAATTATAAAAAGAAAAGGAGCAAGAATGTCACCTTGAAGAACATCTTGAAGAACATGGAAATCAAAAAATGTCTCCGTCAGTAAAGATAACTTTGGCTTTAGTAGAAACGTATAGTGTCCTAATTGCAGAGATAATCTTTTCGGGGATACCGTAGAGTTTTAGGATTTAACATTTTTTACCGAGAGATTGAGTCGAAAGCTTTCTTGAAATCAACAAAGCAAAGAATAAGGCTTCTTTGTTGAGCTTGCGCATTTTCTCCAATATACGTCTGATAGCTAAAATTTGACAAAGGGTGCTTCTTCCTTTACGGAATCCGTTTTGGTTTTTCCTAAGAAGGGGGCCCAGGAAGGAACGATAAGTTAGTTGTAAATTTTAGCGGCAATCTGCATTAGTGTAATACCCCTGTAGTTGGAAGCCAGTGTCAAATCGCTTTTTTTGGGAACAAGAATAATACCACCTTTTAACCAGGCAGACGGAGGGGGGGGGGGCAAAAATATGATTGCGAAACTAGAAAAATGGGGTCTTTCCACAAGACAGTTGAAATATTATCAAGGCCAGAAGATTTATTATTTAAAAATAGTTTGATACATTTTGCGAGCTCATCTTTTGTAAAAGAAGAAGTGGCGATGTCAAGTTCATCAAAACTTTTAGTTAAAGGAAGTGGTTCTGTTTTAAGTACAGGTGGATTACCAAGTAAAGATTTGAAATGATTAAGCCAGTGTTCTCTTCTTTTATCTGGAAAACCACCTTTCTGCTGAATGGAGGGCTGGTTTTTTTCGACCTGAGAGTTCATTATCTTCCATGCAGCAGAATGTTTATGGGATACTAGAGATTGGAAATGGAATTTATCTTTTCTTGGATAAGCAATATTTCAGTGTCTAAGTAGGCATTGTCAAGACGTTTTGGGCATTAGATAGACCGGATAGACATTTAGATGTTCTTCTTGTAGGGCGTCGTTGATGTTTTAGTTTTGCCTCTACAAGTTATGTCAGTGCTTCAGTCAATAAATCATTTTCAAAAAGATGTTGAAATTTTATCTTTCTTTCAGAGTATCATACGAAAGAAAGATTACGAGCTCATAGCACACCCGGCCATCTTTCATTACATTGATCAATGTTCGTTCACATATGGTGAGAAATACATCTATATGACGGCTTTGTTGAACGTACTCTACACTGCTGTGTGGACAGGAGAGATCTCATCACACAGTCTGTTTGAAAGAAGTCATGGACATCACGAGAGCGATTTTTTAAGTTCATATACCTTGATGTTGTTTGGTCTGATATTATCCTTCGTGCAAGCTTTCTTGGTAAGTTGAGTCTGACTACAGTGACTACCTACGGTGACATCCTATACGATCGGTCTGGAAGTTCTATCTTGGCTGAAAAACTCGAGTCGATTCAATACAATGCTTGTCTTCCAATAACTGGATGTTTCCGAGGAATATCTAGAGGAAGACTTTATCTTGAGCTAGGGCTTGAAAGTCTAGCAGACAGGCGCTTTATTCGATGACTTATCCTCCTTCCCTGCTGATGCAGGGCGGAGGATATTACTTCCTTTTGTGGCACTCTTTTGTAGAACTGAACAATACCTTGCCTTTTTTTCCCTTTTTGTATAAATGAATGGCACAACTTGGACGGTGCCATATGTAATCTGCCTTCTATTTTCTCTTTCAAAAACGCAATTTTAAATTTTTTATGTTTTAAGTTTACAGTGTTTCAGACAGCATGTCGTGGTCTTCCTTAGAGGGTTGGTTTCAGTCATCTTCGGCGGAGCATAAGTTCAGACATAATATCATTGACACCTTTGATTCCTTTTGCAACTGTCGAAATAATTTTCGAGAGACGACTAAATCTTTATATGCACTGCTCTGATTACTCCAGTGAAAGACTTGCAATGTTCAAAACAATTTGCATTACACATTTTTATGACCTCAACAACTTGCAATACATATTTTTATAACCTCAACAACTTGCATTACACATTTTTATAACCTCAACAATTTGCATTACACATTTTTATGACCTCAACAATTTGTATTAAATTTATAGATGTTTCGAGAGGTGAATTATGATCAAAGGCACCAAGAAGATTTGATAGAGCATCGTTTGACAATGATAGAGAAACGTTTAAAAGATGCTCATCCTAGGTGGAGTTTGGAGAAAAGTCTTATCAATAATGAAAAAAGTGCTTGCAAGAAAGAAAAGGTTTCTTATTGGGCAGATAGTTGGGTGTACATAGATCTAGTGGCGTTGGTCATGACGCTCGTGTACGCTTTACTCATTGTTTTATCACAAGCCTTTCACGAACAAAAGAGGATCTTCACAGCCAGAATCTATTTTTCGATTGTGTTACTTTTCATTGTATGGATTCGAATGAATCGATCTTTGCTTATCTTTCAATCAATTGGTGCTTTTATCAACATGTTTGTTCTCTCCATCAAGTCCATCGTACAATTCAGTTTTTTATTCATGATCTTTTACATTCCCTTCTCTGTTTTGTTGGCAATATCATTTGGCGGCAAAAGAAGTGAGTATACATTTCTTCTTTTTCTGAGTACTTTTTCGTTAAAACTAGCTCTAGTAATTTTAATCCCGCCCCCTTTGGCATCACATCGAATAACGGGGAGTCTACTGTATCTTTTCTCTTCGTTCATAGAAAAAGTTGCAGAGACAAGCGGTAACTACAAGAATTTCAATGACGGGATGTATCAGCTATTCTTGTTGACCGTCGTTAGTGATTACGATCTAGACACTCTTGTGGCAATGGATAAAGCCAAAGCCCAAGTAGCCGTCGCTTTTTATTTAATCATCGTTAGTGTCATTTTCTTGAACTTGTACGTGGCGTTGTTATCGGAGACATTCAGCCGCGTGTATAGTAATGCACGTGCAATGTCTTTGGTGAGTAAAGCCAAGAAGATGTTGAGCATCGAGATAGCATCAAGTCACTTGGAGGATACGAGAGAAGATCATTTGTATAAACATTGTAATCCACTGGTAGGTCTACATGCATTAAGTGCTCTCCCTCCCTATCATCTATTGTTTTTCAATGGTATCGAAAGTTAATTACTATACAGGGTGTCTGGAAAAAAGATATATACAAATAATAAAAGATTCGAAAAGTCATATCGCTTGAATGTCACAGTGCTTCTTTTTTCGGGATTTCAACCGATAGGTTCATATTCCCTTGCAGCGTAACCTTGTGGTCGAATAGCAGTTAATAATTTGATTGTAATAATTTCATCCTCTTTATTTTGTGTTGCATTGTGAAGGTTATACCCGATGGTAATGAACGGTTTCAAACACAATCAACAAAAGCCATCGCAGTCAACGCAAAGAAGCGTATCAAGAGTTTGAACCTCTCTTTAAAAACAACAGCTTATGAAGAATCAACAAACAACAGAGCTTTAAAACTCACACAACAGAAAGTAACAATAATTCTCCCCTTTCGTTTGTTACTTTTACTATACCACAGCCTTTACTAAATGACGCCTGTCTGTAAAACGTTAAAACTGAGCTAAGGTAAGTCTTTTCTCATTAACCCTTCACTTCTTTGGTCTTTCAGAAAACTGTCAAAACCAAACAAATCGATATTCATATCAATCATTTCTTTCAGTACAAAGAGTTTGCACAGAAATACGAGACGACAAATTCCGAGCTTCCCAACATTATGAAGCTTGCACGGAAACAAGTGATGGATATAAAGATCGAAGTTCCAATTGGTTTATCAAGAGTTGGCGAGGCTTTTGACCAACTAATATCATTTCCAAAACTTCCGAACAACGAATGAATTCATATTTATATTTTATGCAGTTGTACTACCTTATTGGTACTAACTTTCGCGCGTATTAATTTTCGAGCATCAAGAAAAAATAATTTTCACGCGAATTAATTTTCGCTCACCAGCCAATCGTTTTCAAATTATCGGTACATATTTTCGCGCACAAAGGCCTCCTATATATTATTTTCTAGGCATACAAATAAAAATGAAGAAATTTTTGAAGATAAATGCCACTTTCTTTCCAAAAACAAAAAAACATGGTATTAATTTTCGCGCACTCCCTCCCTGCGCATAATTTCGGTATTAAATTGCGCGAAAATTAGTACGCGCGAAAATTAGTACCAATAAGGTGATAAGCTTTGTTTAGTAAAAATGAAATAAATTACCTTTTTGAGAAGAAGAACGAACGGAAGTAGGTTTCGAAACAAGTCGATCAGGCTCGTTTGGATTTGATGGCGTATATTCTATTTTCAGGAAAAAAAAACATTAAAATACTCCAAACAGACAAGACAGACCATTGAAAAGATGTTTTTTCGCAAGTATATGAACAATGCGATGACGAAAGAAAAACAAAATGGGGATTCAATAGAAGAAACCGAAAAAGAAGCTATTTCTTTGGATCTTCATATAAGTAAAGATGAAGAAGAGGAAGAAAGCTCCTTTGATGAAAATGAAGGTATAATGTTCAGATGATTAACGTTCGTAAAACTTGATTTAAAAACTTTCATTAGAAAAAAGTTGCTATGAAATATTATGAATTGGTCCATACTGTCAATTTTTTTCTTGATCTACTCTTTTTACCGGGAACATTGAAAATCCCAGTGAAACAACCAGAAGGCTTTATTAAGAATGAACTAAAACGCCTAGAAACTAAAATATGTGCAATATACCACTGAACCTGACAAATTGGCTTTAGAAATACGAATTTCTAATTTCAGAGGATTTGAGCCTATTGGTGGGTCGACGTTTTATGAGAAGTGGCGTAAGTGGTATCGCACAACTGAGTGACAAATTGTTGGATGGAAGCAACTCCCAACATGACTTCCCTATCTTAAAATATTTCTCACAACTCTCCGTGAAGAATTCGTTCTCCTTTGAGTTTATTGATGGTTTGTTGAAAGGGCAAGCGGGTAAGTTTAAATGTATTTTATCAAAAGCAAGAAATATATTGGATTGATGCTCAAAAGTAAGTAGTAACAGTCATATTTAAAAGGAGAATTAGATAATGAAATATTCTCCACAATAGATGTCAACATGCGAGATGAATATGGTCAAACACTTCTACACGAAGTGGCGCGTCAATGGCACACGGATGTCGCCCAATTTTTGTACCACAGAAAGATCAATATCCATCAGGGTGATCACTTAGGGCGGACACCACTCATGGTGGCGGCAGCTAGTGATAACGCCCAAATGGTTAGGTGGCTGCTTCAACGTGGTGGTAAGGGTGATATTATAAAAAGGTTTATGATTTATGAGCGTGTCTCAATGAACGCCTCAAAAACGTGAACCCCATAGAGCTTTTACCTCGACTTAGTAAACGTATAGCAAATCATTTGGATTTTAGCATTGTATTGTATTGTAGAAGGTCCGAGATTATTATTTTTCACAGCGCTTACATCAATTAAATGCAAGAGACCAGAGCGATACGAAGCCATCCACTACGCAGCAGCATTTGATGCATGCAAATCATTAGCTGTGTTGATAGAGTTTGGTGTGCATCCTGACAAACGCAATGCATTCCAAGAAACACCAATTTTCATCGCTGCCAATACTGGTAAGGATAATATAAACCAAAACTGACGTTTTACATAATATTAAGTGCATCAATCTACCTATTCTCTCTCCTCTTCTCAATGATAGCTAGGAAGCAATTGCTTTTTAAAACGTTCAATTTTTAGAGAATTTGGGAAAAAAAACAAAAAAAAACATAGGTCATCATTTCAAACTAATTGTTTGGTTTTGACAACCAGGTTCAGTTGGTGTGTGCAAATATCTGCTGGAGAAAGAGCTACCGTGCGGTACATACACAAGTTACGGTGCAACACCTTTAGAAATGATTTGTGCAAAGATGCCTTTAGATATTGCTGTCAATGCACTAGACCAGTGTTTTGAGACATGTCAAAAATCAAATACGAAAAAAATCTACTTGTCATCACTGTCGAAGAAGCGATGGAGATATTTGTCGGAGATGAACAATCTAAGTATGAAGAAACCAATCACTCGTCCTGTTTTAGAGGTAAAACATATCTTCATCATTTTATCGAAAGGCGTGTTGCAAATATAAGGGTGTGGCCAGGATGAGCCATTAAGATTTTAGTCCTCTGAAGAAAGTCTCAATGTGGCACCTCACCAAAATTATTAATTTTAGCCACGTCTTGATTAGTGTCTTGCTTTGTTTTGAGAGGGGTGGGGATGCACTGACCTTGACAACCGACGGGGACGTGCCACACGAAAAGGTCAAAAAGTGAACCCTATTTGAGACTTCAGAGCTTCAAAAAGGTAACCTGATTTTTCCTAGGTGCTCCCTCCCCCTCCGGTTTTAAGGAAGATCATCCGCCTTTTCACTCTGTAGACAATCATAGAGAAGAACGATTTTGGATTGATCGCACATCGAGTTATCCAGGAATACGTGAAACAGATGTCACATGTCTTTGGAGATTTCTATATCACAATCAATCTTCTATTCAACATTGCTTACACAATAATATGGACTGTTGACTGTTCGTTGCTTAATCTTAACACTAAGGAGGATAAAAACATGTCCATTCGCTTTGTCAAAATGGTGTTGACAATCATTGGATTAGTGATGACTGTTCTACTATCTGTCAAAGTAAGAAAGAAACTACCTATTCTACCGAAAAATCTAGTTTCAAACAACGATTCCGCCCTTCCGACCTATTGTCGTTCTTTCGAATCTATGGACCGTAGAATTCAACTGCTAGGGCAAGTGAAACCTTACGACTTTAAAGGAACCATTTTAAACGTTGATGTAGAGGAGAGAGTATCTTACATCAATGGTCCAGTTACCCAGTTACACGGAAGGTTTGAAAGTACTCAACAACTTGTCTGACCGTATCTTTAATTTACACTTGACCAACATTGCATTCACTTTGTTTTCAGTTGAAATGGGAATATAGTGGAGACCACGTGATATGGAAGAAATACCACGTGGCAAGTGAACAAGCTTTATCAAGACGTTTTGATCATTGTCATCCTTCATGGGAGAAAGAGAAGATTTTATTGGTCAAAGAAATGGAACAAATGGAAGGAAATAAACCATTATTCTGGTCAGATGGATGGGTCAGTGTGCTCAATTCATTTAAAAGTTTTTCATAAGCATATAAGAAAACACTGAAATAGGAGAAAAATAGGTTGAAAACAGGCTTTTCACACAAAATATGGGACATTGATAATTGAGAAACGTTGTCAATAAACGGGGTAACACCAGACACACTTTGTAATAATTTTGATGCAAACGAGGATTATTTATACAAATTCGATTCATTTTGATTTATACCATGTTGTAGGTCTGTTCATTCTTTACGACTGTTTGATATTTTGCTCTTTATATTTTCTTACCCCCTAGAATCTCGAATGAAAGAGTGTTAGGAAATTCTCGCCGAATTTTGGTTGTCAATGCTTTGATACTTTGTATGGGGCACAATACAATTCCGCTCGATTTCTTTGATAAAAGCACTTTCTCAATGGATTTGTAATATTTAGCCTTT
>JAUJPO010069767.1:0-11913 GCA_032270745.1 Tiaropsis multicirrata
GCCTGTCCTTGTGATAAAATTCACTTCCTCCTAGATTTTCATGTCTGTTCGCTAAGCAAAATATTCCTGGATTTTCTAAGATTCTCTCCTGGAAAGTAGTACAGGCATTTGAGAAAAGTCCGCCGTCGGCTGCTCTTGAAGTCCCAATCAGACTGCTGAGGTTGTAAAAACATTGTTTTCAGTTTTCAAACCATTCATGTTCAAACCAACCAGCAAAGAAAAACAATAACGAGTGTTAAGTCAGTAGGTTGGAATGAAAGATCTGTGTTTTGAACCGCGAAACAGCAAACTCACCTTTCTAAAACAGTTCAGTGAATTACGAGACAATCGAATTGATGTTACGAGACAATCGAATTGATGTTACGAGACAATCGAATTGATGTTACGAGACAATCAACGTTCTTGTTTTGCCCTGCTCACTCGGCTTACGGTCCTGGCAAACTGGTTTCGAGCTGAAATGTTAAGTCATCTACTCCCCCTTACAATAGTCTGATTCGGCAGACCTATCTCCTATAAGAAACCTTTTCGTTAGAGGATGAGAAGAAGCCTACCCTCACAATGGTTCGGTTGATATAGAGGAGGTACTGAAGGTACTCAGTTTAAAATTCATGAAAAAATGGATTTCTTTATTTTTAATTTTAAAGAAATAGGGCGATAGTTAAAGGTAATGTCTCAATTTGTTTTAAATGTACTCTTATACAATGTAGGACAAAAGGTCCGTAGAATTTTGGAAATGAGCTTTCTCCTTCAAAGTTGATGTTATAATAAGGTCAGCTATTGCTACCAGATGTAAACAAACCACTTTCAAAAGCAACAAGTGGGGTAAAGGGGAATTTATACCGTGTTTTTGCAGATTTTTTGCTATTTAAAAAAAGTCTACAACCTTTTGTCCATTGTTATAGCTGAGAAACAAAATCAAGGTAAATAAGTTTATAAATGTTGGAGTAAATTTTCTTTAAAAGGGATACGAGTATACTAGTAACAACAATGGGCTATGTGCAACAGACCAATACAGATAGCCCAGCAGGCTCGAAATGATTGCTTAAACGTCAAAACCGTTATTTCAACATCAGAACGTACTTTGGACGTTAAGTGTCGTCTACTAGGAGTGTTTAAAATCCCGCATTTGGGATGTAGAAAAGGGCTTAAAATTACGTAATGAACATCATGTTTATCATAATGTCTAGAGCAAAAGATAATTCGAAAATGCCCGATTAGAAAAATAAAATTCGCTCTTTCCTTGTTATATTGAATATTCTTTGAAATTCTTGTTTCTGACGTCTGACTGTATCCAGTTTCCATCGCAATTGAAAAACTTCAATTTCATACACCATCAACTCTTTAATTGTATATGAGAATTTTCAATGTGAACACAGTATATCTTAATGTACGTCGATGTTTGCATCTGTCTGTTTTAAAACACGTTATCAAAGAGCTTCTTTATATACTCCCTTCGACACGTGACATTAAAAATAATCGAAATGTGACGAATCTCAAAACAATAGATATTTTTATAAGTTACATTGTGAACACTACTGCCTCCTTTCGAATTGAGCGCTATGGTAACCAAATCCCAAGGGGGTTTGTCAAAACTTGACTCCATTGATAGATGTGTCATTTTTAGTCTCGTGAGGCTCGTGACGTAATTTATGAAAAGGTCTATTATCGATCACATAAAAAAAATAATAAAACGCTAATAAAAAGGAACTGATTAAATTAGGAATTACGATTGAAGTTTAAAGCGACTAATTTTAGAGGCGAACGGGATCTTCTCCTCCAAAGGCAGTTAGGACGAAATCTATATGCATGATATTGCTGCAGTTATTTATTTGCCATAAACATTAAAGAAGGTGTCAATATACTCAAAATCTTACAAAACAGCACAACAGGTCATCATTCACTTAGACAGACGTCATGTTTCTTTTCACTTTTCCAATACAAAGATCACTTTCGTTTTCCCACCTCCTCATTTCTACTAGAACAAGTCACGTGATAAATGTGAAGTACAAAGAGGTAAAGATGAGCGCTAAAAAGTAGCATGTAATAACCTCACTAACCTCGGGTCGTCGATATACAAAGAATAGTTTGATAAATGACGGTCAAAAACAGAACATAGAAAGAACAGGAGGAAAATGCCGTCTTCGCAAATATTCCCCTACAATAGAGCAATATTTAATAAAACACAAAGTAACTCATTTTTGAAACTTTTCTATCAGTAATGTCTTTAACAAAATCCATTTGAGTTAAAAAATACTAGCATTGAGTTTAATTGAGCGTGAATTTTAACTTATCTTTTCAAATGATTAGTGTCAAAGCAATAAATGTTGTCCATATTTTACAACAATGGCTGAAAGTTACTGGCATTATCAAATAATCATGTTAAAAGAAATAATGTAACGTTTCATATTATGTATCAGTCTTAATCAATCTGCTTCCTTTTCAGAATCCCTTTCAACGTTCTCTTCCTCTAGCTTTAGTTTAGGTCAAAGCCTTCGGAAAAAATGTAGTCCACAGCTTGGACTCTTTTCGAGATACCTGAAGGTACTTAACACAGCTTTATAAGGTTCTATATACACGAGACCGACCTTTTCTCCTTCAGTAAATAACAGAGTTAATAATGAGTTGATTGATATAAGCTTTCAGGGCAGTTTCTTTGGTTAACCCTTTTGTCTGTGGCACCACAGCGACTTAGTTACTCTATTGCAAGAATTAGTCGTGCAACAAATAGGCATTCTATTTCCTTGGGTCGGCTGTGGATTGGTCGGTATAGTAGATGTAGGTTTTTCGTTTGTGGGTTCAGTAGATGCAGGTTTTTCATTTGTCGGTTCAGTAGATGCGGGGTTTTCAATTATGGGTTCAGTGGATGCAGGTTTTTCGTTTGTGGGTTCAGTGGATGCAGGTTTTTCATTAGCGGGTTCAGTAGATGCAGGTTTTTGTTCATTAGGTTCAGTGGATGCAGGTTTTTCAATTATGGGTTCAGTGGATGCAGGTTTTTCGTTTGTGGGTTCAGTGGATGCAGGTTTTTCATTTGAGTGTTCAGTAGGTGTAGGTTTTTCATTAGCGGATTCAGTAGATGCAGGTTTTTCGTTTGAGTGTTCAGTAGGTGCAGGTTTTTGTTCATTAGGTTCAGTGGATGCAGGTTTTTCGTTTGTGGGTTCAGTGGATGCAGGTTTTTGTTCATTAAGTTCAGTGGACTCATTTGAAGGCTTCTTTTCAGGCTCCGAAGAAGGGTCTTTTTCTTCAAAAGGAGACTAAAAAAACAAAACACTTTACTTTACTTTTTCTGTACATTGTATTACACTCTTACTTTAGCATAAATTTACATGAAAATAATATACACTTGAAAAAATTTAAAACATTAAGCAGGCACGGAACATTGTTTTAACGTCCAAACTTTGTTGTTTCAACGTCAGAACGTTATTTGGACAATGTAACAATGTTGAAATAATGTCATGTGCCTACTGTTTCTTAGACGGATTTTAATGTTCTTCAATAACTTGTATTGTATTAAAGTAGTTTTTGAAGAACAAATTGTCTCTACTTTTATACATATATAAGCTCTATTAAAAAAATCTATCGTGTTAACTTATGTTAACTTATTATAAACATAGTTATAGATTTATTGTTTGACCTTTTCGCAGGAGTATTTGGCGCCATTTGGAATACAAGTTTCGTCAGGCTTGCATGGGTTCTTTGAACACGGTCCTGGTCCTAAAGTAGAAATAAACCATGGTTTGTTTTGATGTCTTAAAGATTTCGTTAAAAAAAGTAGCCAATCACTGTTTTTCAGCCAAACAGAGGAGCGTAAAATCTGAATGTTTTCTCTCGTCGGACCCAACCCAACCAATTCTTAATTTCACAAAAATGATAAATATTTTTTCAGTCATTATATTCCAAATTTGAAGATTTCCTGAGTGGCCACCCTGAAAGGATTCGGTAGTCCAAGCTAAGAAAAGCCAGTTTTGGTGGGGGTCAGAGCAACTTCAAAAATGGTGGAGATTTTAAGAAGGGGGAGGGGGGGAGGGGTGGGAGGTCAGACCTCAGCCCTCAAACTCAGCACTTTGATCACTACTCTTTGTTGAGTTGTAGAAGAAGAAAAAATGGTAATACCTTGTAACAGCTCGTAGACATAGTTGGTCTGTTGAATTCCCACGCACAATTGTGGATGACAGAAACCTTCCTGTTCAGACTTAGATGGACAATTTTGTCCGTATGGTGGAGCACCAAGTTTGACCAAGCATTTGTTGTCATTTGCTTCACCGTCTTTTTTCAATTCGTTTTGTTCGTTTCCAGCCCAACATTCGCCTAGCAATAAACGAAGAAAAATAGAAAGATTTCATAAAGTCTACACACAAAGGTGTAAAGGTGTTTTTTATCTTTGACGATGCCTTAAAGTTAATGGCAAAGCACTTAACTTTGATTCTTTGTATTTCTGAGAAAAGAATATTGTGTTTTTGCGTATATTTGTGAATAAACCTGATATATTTATGAGTTAAAACAATTTATGTATGTATTCTTTTAAGAGAAAATATATATTTTTGTATTTTTTCAGGAAATTTTTGTAGAAATACATTTTTATAACAAAATTTTTCTTTTAAATCAAGGAAATTCATATATGCGGCAAATCCATTACTCAAAAATAAAAAATAACAAACTGTAAATTACCATCACAATATGCACAACACCAATTATTCCTTCAAAAATACATTTAATGACAAATTTACTATCTGGTTCAGAGAGGTCAGCAAAAATCCTTGCTAAACGTTATAATAATGCAGAATTCTTACCATAAAATTGAATTCCAAAGTATTTGAAGTCTCCTTTCTTAGCGGCCATAGCACATCGGCAAATCAACTCTGGCATATATTGATCCCATCGGTTCCACTCGATCATGTGTCCATTCCAGTTGGGTAGTGTATAGTCGCGTTCATTCATTATGTACTCTGGTAGAGGTCTGGGTTTGACTTGATTGTCTTTGTAACATCCCATAGGTTTGAAGTATAGGGGACAGGTTACTTCTAAAATGAAAGAGCAGGCCTCGTGAGGAAAATTTGTTAAGAAAATTACTTGACACTTAGATACACTCTTATGAATTATAGACCTATGTTCTTTTTCAAAATCTTATGCCAGGTTTATCATTAAAATTCGAAGAAGCCTTCTAATGTTCTTAATTAAGTCTTTTGATTCATGTGTACATAGTCAAAAATTAAAAAAATGTTCTTATTTCTAATACTCTTGATTTTCCAAAGCCTTCAAATGTTTTTAACATGTTCGTAATTTTTTTACCTCGAAGCCTTATGTTCCTATATATTTTGTTCTTATAAAAAAAACGTGTATGGGGTTTTGTAGATATTAAAATGAAGTAAAAACAATGCTTTTTTTCCAAGAAAAACTGGCCGCTTTATAGAGATGTTCACTTTAGACCATTATGTACGGTGGCCGAGAACTGCACAAATATAATTTCTCAATACTCAGGTTCTAAAAATACGCAAAGAATATAAAAAGTACGCAAAAATTATAAAAAAATACGCAAAAAATATAAAAAGTACGCAAAAATAATAAGAAAATACACAAAAAATATAAAAAGAACGCAAAAGTTATAAAAAGTACTTTTGCGTACTTTTTTTATTTTTTTGCGTATTTTTAGAACCTGAGTATTGAGAAATAATATTTTTTGTGCAGTTTTTATTTTATATTTTTTGCGTATTTTTTTATTATTTTTGCGTATTTCTTATTTTTTTTGCGTACTTTTTAATAATTTTTGCGTATTTTCTTATTATTTTTGCGTACTTTTTATATTTTTTGCGTATTTTTAGAACCTGAGTATTGAGAAATAATATTTGTGCAGTTCTCGGCCACCGTAATAATGTCTGGTTTATAGACCTTGTCCATTTCCCAGCAGACACAAAACCTTTATCCAACATCGTTCAACAAATAACGTGAAAACAACGTTACGTGCCTACTGGGTGTCTAGAGTTGTCCGCTTTAGACCGTGTCCGCTTTATACCGTCTCCGCTTTACACCATGTCTGATTTTTAGAGATATCCACTGTAGATTTAAATAAATACCTTGATTCAATTCCGTAATCTTGTAGACATAGTTGGTTTGTTGTTTGCCAGCGTAAACTCCACATGGAGATTTTGAGCCATCATATTTTGCATAACTGCTGTCAATGCATTGCGAATTATCTTCACTGTATTTCTTGTAAGATTCTGATTGAGGTGTATCTGTGTCTTTCTCGTTACTCCAACATTCGGCTGTATTTGGTGAAAAACGGTTGAAGAAAATTAAAAAATGTTATATGGCAATCTCTTATTATAATAGTCTCATTTGGACTTTGAATTTCTATCGAGATAATATCAGACAATTTTGTTTGACTATGGAAGCCATAAGCAACTTCAAATGTTTTTTTTTTCCTGGAAAATATTTCGTTAGAGTGTAATTATCATATATATGATTTCGTTTCCCTTTATTTAAAATAAAAATAAGGGACGGTATTGGCTTACAGGGGATAACAAAATGTTATTGTTCTACTACAGCCGTCGACAACAAATCATTTTTTCAATGAAGAAGGGTTTTTTTAAAAAGGGAATGAAATCATATACGCTATTATTTTCTTTCAGCAGGGACGGTTTTTCGTGCAGAGGCGGCTACAGAAGGTACTCAAAAATTTTTGCGGAGAGTGTTGACTTTCATATAAGGAATATGAGCAAAAGCAACACTCTCCTCCGTCAACTTTTTTGAGAACTTTCTGTATCTGCCATCAACAGGTATGTAATTTAGGGGTTTCCTCAGTACTCTGTTTGCGACTTAAGTTACTTAGTTGACATTGGGGTGCCTTAAATTGACATAATTCTTAGTACTATAAGCCTGTATGAAGTCTTTTTTTCAGAACTATACGCTAAAACAAACCAAAACCGTTCCAAAAAGGTTTCGGATTTCTATAAAGCTCACACACCACGGGGATTGTTAATGACGTTCGCAGCTTTTGAGATTCAAGAATATAAAAGTGTAATATAATAACATATAATAACATACCGAAATATTGGATACCGATATATTCTCCACGCTTTTCTTTTAAAGCTTTCTTTGCACACCTGAGAGAATATAAATCAGTAATATTATATTGGAAGTATAATAAACAGCTAAGTACTAATCACCGAATAAATAAGATTCAAAAAGGAGGTTTAAATACGCTTTTAAACCCATTATCTTATAACCCTTTCGCTACCGTGATGTTGGTAAGTATACTTGCCTTTTCGAAAGCATCGGGAAAGTACTGTTGATAAATTATACCGGGTTTAAGGTATGGCTTTTGGAAAAGGTCACGGTACGGGCCTTCAAACAGTCACTATTTAAAGTTGTGGTTTGAAAAAAGACGCAACTTTCTGAAAGGGCTATATGCGCATATATGCGTCCTGAAAAGGTGGTTTTACCACTTCATTTTAGGGTATATAAACAGAATGAAAATGGCTTTGTAATATGGTACCAAAATCTTCGTCTATATCTCACACCACAAGCATGAAGTTTGAACTTTATGTAAAAAAATTGTGAAATCTTTTCACTTTTTTCAAAAGAACTGCGGTGTCAAAGGGTTAAAAGAAAAATAATTAACAGGAAGAAAGTTTCGGCAGATTTGGCAGATTTGGACTAAAGTTCCCGCGAAATTAAAATCTTTGTTATATCACTAAAGTTTTTCCTTGAAAACGGTCTTTTTGTTACTTTGAGGTTCAAAAATATTATTATTTTTTTATATTATATTATTTTAAAGAAGTGTGAAGAAAAACTTACTGGCAAACGAAATTCGATAAGAAAGCTGGGAAATTACCCCAGTGTTTATCCAAGTTAGGTTCCATGAAGACTGTCGATCCAGGGTCACGACTGTTGAGGATTTGTTTTGGTAGAGCACGATTGCCATCATTGTCTCTGTAGCATCCCATTGGTTGAACTTGAACCGGACATTTTGCTGAAGAGAAGAAAACAGAAACAGAGAATGAAGAATTTGTCTTTCCCTAGAAAACCCAGCAGGTTGGAATAACGTGGTGGTGTGTCTGCTGGCAAAAATCCCTGAATATCTAAAATATAGACTTTTGATTTTTAAAAGATTTGGCAAAATCTTCCCACAAATCTTTTTGGCAAATCTTTCAAAAATTGGCCAAAAATTATAGCCTCTGTAAGGGTTGTATTCACAAAGGGCCTGTTCCGCACATTCCCGTAATCCCTCACTCGGTAGTTTTCCCTACAATTCAATACTATGAGAAGCTAATGCAGAAAACCATGTATTGAATCAGAGATTTGGAAAAGGGAGAAACGCTATCCATGTATTATAGATATACACTCAATTTTTTTATATAAGGATACGATAAAATCGAGCTGACGCTCAATATGCTTAGCAAAATTTCATTTTCAGCCTCAAATTATGCTTAGGCATATGCTTATCAGAGTAAAATTGAAAGGTCCGTTGATTTTGTTGTTGAAAATCTACCCTATTTCCTTTCTTTGTTTTTCTGAAAGTAAAAAAAACGATAGAGGGAAAAAAATCATGATGAGGTTTCTCAGCTTGGAGATATGCTTAGCATTATGCTTAATTTTTTAACCAATTTCAGCCTGAATATGCTTATAAGCGTTATGCTTATAAAAAAATGAGTGTATATGCTGTTCCATTCTTTTGTTTCTTTTGAAATCATTGAAATATGGAAATATACAATAACAACCTTTTCTGCGATTCAGAGAAAGGAATTATAAAACCTCTTTGCCAACTTTTTTGAGCCCGTGCCAAGAAAAACTGACTCTGCCATTAGATTCCTGGTAATATTTTCTACATGGAAAAATTTACATTCGACTATTCCAAAAATCTTTGCTGCTAAGATATTTATATATTTAGTCCTTGCGACAGAGTGCAGTTTTGATGTTAAAATAAAAACATTAATTCAAATATGAAAGACTTCCTTTGTTAAATAGCAGCATTCCCATATAAATACATACTTCATCGTTGTGTTTCAAATAATCAGAATTGGCATTATAATGTCTTTTAATGATCTTTTTATAGTCGTTTCACGTACATAACAGTTGAACCACACCTCTCCCTTCAGAGAGTTCCGAATTGAAAGAAAAAGGAAGGAATATATATGGTAAAAGCGTTTTTATGAATTCAATTCCTATGTATCCTTCTTTTCCAAATCTCTGATTGAATGTATTGAATTGAATGATAAAGAAAGGCACCTTACACAAATCAGTGTACTCGATATCGTCAGCAGCCCATGTCAATTCACAAATAACAACCAACGTTAAGATCGCAAGCAAACATCTATGAGAGAAGATAACAAAATAAAGAAAATGACAAGGTCTGCATACACACACCCATATCACAGATCCGGTGGGATCTGCTAAAAACCATTCCCGGTGAAAATTTAACAAAAAAGTTAAAAAGTCCTTGTAAATCCCCATTGAAATTATAGAAGCTTACTTGAGTTAAAATATAATCTTTTCTTCAGTATATGTACCAACAGACAGGGCCAAAATTTTCAAGATGGAACGTGTAAAATTCGTGAAGAAGGTAATCTGATTTAGAGGAATATCTTGGTCGCAATTGCTGCAGATAGTTAGAACTTTCCTGCTTTATCAGTCAGTCTAGCGAGATTAGGTTGTTTATCCTAGATGCCTACTATAGGTCCCAGAGCGGGGAATCTTGGGCCAAAAGAGAGACGAGAATGTGCCGCTGGTCAGGGTGTATCTTTTTGGCTTGCGTGAAATCCCAAAATTCCAAAAATATTCTACGCATCAAATATAACACACAGCAACTTACAAACTCTTCATTATGACCTCGTAGAAAAGAAAAAAAAACTCTTCTAAAATTAAATCAATTTAACCGCTCAAATTTTCAACAATTTCAACAATTTTAGTTCGGGATCGATGCACAAGAATTTGTTTGTGTATCATTTCAAAAAATGTTTGAAACGCAAATGAGTGAATGAATAAAGCCATAGCCATACCTTGAACTTGGATAAAAACAATTTTTTTTTAAATAATACTCAAGTTTGAGTATTGATATGAATAAATCCATAAGGTGTTATATCTTGAATTTTGATTAAAAGAATTTAAAAATAATACGGAAGTTGAACATTGAGAAGAAAATGTATTGTTTAAGCGCATTGTTTGTTTTACTTGTCACACCTTTTTGAAATAATATTTTATTATAATTTACTGCCCAAATCTGCTCAGTTCATATGATTGTCATCGTATGTAACGACTCTTTAAAATGGACGAACATATCGCTTAAAACAACTTACAAGCACAAACAAACAAACTCTCTCCGAAAGTAAAACTTTTAATATCAGAAATCTTGCAAACCAAATCTGGACCAAAATAACCGCTAACTTAATTTGAAAAAATATTTTTTAATTGTTTTCCAATAAGTCAGAGGCTTATGTTTGACCTAATAAAAAGGCGACAGCTCTCAAACTGAAGGGTGCAGTCGCAGCCTGCAAACTGTGAATGAAATAACTAAGGGGAGCGACAAAAAAAACGTTGGGGGAAAACAAGTAAACGCCTTTTCCTTGTCAAAGACAGGCACAAGATCAACACTAGGTATGCAGCTCAAAATAATGTCGTCATTCCAAAATCAAGCAGTCAATATACGGACAGAACCTTTATCAACTCATCTACTAATCTGTGGAATAATTTACCTGTATAAATTAAAACAATTGATTCTATCCTTTTATTTAAAAAATCTATTTCAACGCACTCTTCACAAACTGACCCATACAATACTAACTTCTAACCAATTTCGTTCTGTTCTGTTCCAATCTTTCCATTTTTTTTTGTTGCCCCCCGATGGAAACAACCTCTATACTGCCAAAAAGTTGTGACGTTTTGCGGGCTAGCCACTTGAAATATAAACATATTATTATTATTAAGGATTAGCGGTAGACCAAGAATTTAAATAATGCAGGTTTTACCATGTGCGATTAGCTCTGGATAATTTTGATGCCCCTCAACAGCGGTTAAAGTACGTCGTAAAAGTCTGTATAAAAGCGTCTGTAATATTAGAGTGCCGATGTGTCTGTTTTTTTACGAGAAACATCGCTCAAATATTGTTCCATCGGACACCAGACGTCTTTTCAACGTCTTTTCAATTTTTTTAACGTAAAAACAAGATTCGCAGAAATGCAACTAAATATATCCCTTACATTCGCCCTATAAGATTTCATTAAATCAAAGCTTTGAATTATATCTGAAATGTATCGCTTTAATATTTTTAAATCTTATTAATACTATGGCTTCAAGTATTTGCCCCACAGGGGCTTTTGTTGCTTCACGTAGCAGACCTGCTCGCCAGAAAAAGATTCATGTTTTGATGTTTCGATGTTTTGTTTCTCGAGCGGGCCGCCGCGGTTGGAAATGTTCGCCACGAAAAAACGTTCAGATTCGTAGAATTGTACAGTCTCACGAAGATTTGATAAGGGGAAATTTAATTGCGGTATGTGTACCCACGGTTTGGCTCAAAGGCATTCAGATGCTGGATGGAGGAACACAAAATTGATGGTGTAAACAAAAATAATGTGGTTGGTGGTCTATGAATTTGTATTGAGGTTTTTCAATGTTAAAATGGAGGGTAGTGTTTTAAAATAATATATGTCTGTGTACTGTCCTTATGCACCAATAAAACATTTGTGCATTTAATTCTAATAAAATAAAATACTAAAGTCAACAGTATGAGAATGATTATTTGCTTTGCTTTGTTGTTTGTATGTTTTAATTATTAAATATTTCCCTACCTATAGGGGAATATTTTTTTAAACGGCTTTTCTCCTTTTTCTTCATCATGTTATTATTATTCTTCCGTACGGTCAGAAATATGCCGCCCCATCAAATCCGCCTCAATACGCCCGCGGTTTAGCGTGTTGCGTGTTT
>JAUJPO010069778.1:0-10260 GCA_032270745.1 Tiaropsis multicirrata
GAGTTGTAAAACTCAATTCAAAATTGAGTTCTTTGGCCGTATAACGGCCACAAAAAAGTGCTTGGAATTTTCACTGATCATATATGAAAAAAGAAAAAAATTTGTTTTTATAAGACGCTCATATGATTGGTTATTCTTTAATTTAAATGAATATTCTTAACATATTCTTAAGTTCTTGTCATCCTAAGTCAGAGAAACGCGGCAAGCTGAATCAGCTAGAGAAATATTTTGATGTATAAATTCCAAAAATAAATTTGACATTTAATTTTTTTTAAGATGGCCTTATTCTTAGGACATTCTTAACTTTTTGGCTAATTTCATCACGGATATTTTTTAATAAAGTGTATTCTTAATCTAAATTATTTTGTTCCTAATACAATCTTAGAATATCCCAACATCGGATAAAAATGAGATTAAAAGGTTTTGACAATGAACTTTCAGAAGCAGTCCGTCAACACCCGTGTCTGTATGATAGATCTTCACCTTATTTCAACAACCGTGATTACGTTGCCAAATGTTGGGAGATGGTAGCAACTACTTCACATATTCCTGATGGTATGTTTTATACACGTTTTTTGACCGAAGCCTTAGGATGTTCTTATTTTGTTCTTAGCTTTTGAGCATTTTTAGCCTTATGTTCTTGCATCATTTGTTCTTATATTTAAAAACCGTGCAACACCCTAAATGACATCCAAGGTGATAATCTTAATTACTTCAGGTTCCAAATTTTAATTGAAGTTGTTTCTAGATAATCAGCGGGCCACGTAGTTAATCCATAGGCGATACCAACGCTTCGTTGTTGAGGTCGAAATTATATATTGATTTGTCATTTAGAAGACCAGAAGACGATTTTGATTTAGACTGTTTTTCTAGTGGGTAAGTTTGGTTATCATTGGGATAAGATATATCAGATGTAAAAACTCTTGGTACAGCATGGCTAATAGACGCAGTGTTATTTTCTTACCCAGTACGCTCTAATGCATGGGCAAAAACGATAGATCTAAAGAAATTTGACTGTCTGTTTATTTAAAGCCGAGGGTTTGAAATGAAACTCCATAAAAAGAACCGAGAACTAAATTTGAACTTTGGAACCACGATCACAAAATGTATGTTTTTCCTCTAAATTTCAGCTGAGACAGCGCGAAGAGCATTCGAGAATCTCCGAAAACGTTACAACAAGGTGAGAGGACAGTATCACATCAAGCATCCGTTGGATGTCAAGGAGCGCTCAGTAGTGGCAAGAGAGTTGACAGGCTACACCTTTATTGCTTGGTTGGATCCGTTCATACATCGCCGAAGAAGTCGAAATAATGACAGTGAAGAACATTTCAATGCAACCATGGTGAGCCGTGACCAACCACCAAATGGGGTCTATTTAGAATCTGAAGAACACCAACATACACCATCGATGTATTCTGATAGAATGTCCAATGATGGTGATTCTACTGGTGTGATCGATGAGAGAAGTGGCGATGGTACATTTGCAACTTATGATGATCGGGATAATTTCCACTCAACATTGGAGGGAGAAGAGGAGGAAGAAAGTAAGCCAGATTTAATTGCATCTAGAGATTTGTTTACCAGGGGAAATGAATCAACTTTATCATCAACAATGATGACAACTGAATCTCACGAAAACGAAGTCAGTACAACATGCTTTTCCAGCAATTCACCAATAGTGATACCTCGACCTGATTCATCTTCATCAATGAGACTGACATCAGCCACAAAACAAATGATGAAAAGGAAACTCGATGCAGCAAATGAAATGACCAGCGTGTCTTCTTCGCCGAATTATAACAATTTACCAAAGGTCAACAGCTATACTAGTGTTCACAGATCATCATATTCTAGTAAACTTAAGAAGAATAATAATGAAAAAGACCTCTCGGTTGTTCGAAGACGCGCGGCCACCGATTTGCAAAGTCTATCCAGCGAATCGACAAGCATGAACGGTTTTCATTCAGTTAACCACAAGATGGACGAAACGAGTCTTTTTCTCCAGTTGCTGAAAACGAAACTAGATAAACTTTCTGCAAAGTCCAAATTGAACTGTCAAAACGAATTACTACAATGTGTTTTAAAGTATGAGTTAAAGCTGGTTGATTTGGCGACTACCCCTGATGAAGGTTAAGAAAAAATCGAGGAAAGAATTTTCTCGCGAAAAATAGATAACATTCAGTATTGGGTAACCTGATAATCAGATGGTGAATTTTTTATCGGTATGCTAAAGCTCTAAAGACACGATGAAATTAACCATCTGTTGATGAATTTGGCCGTATCCCGAAATTTTGGAATTAGCGCGGTCCTCGCACAAAAAACAAGCAAAATTTGTCATATGCTATATTTTCATTGCGTATCTTCAGAGCTTTAGCGTACCGATAGAAAATTCACCATCTAAATATCAGGTTAGCATTGGGTGAGTAGAAAATGAAAAGTTTGTTTGTGAAGTACGCTAAACTTTCGAATATTAATTAATGTTTTTTTTAATTTTTTGTGTATTTATATTTTGAACGACGCCAAAATACGTAAAGCAAAAGGAGTTCAAGAATAATAAATCGAGTTATGACTTCATTTTTTGGGTTGGTTAATTTTTCTCATCGTTATTTCCAAATGTTGCCAAAACATTTTTGAAGAGTAGATTTCCGGTCAAATAAGAACAGCTTTGCATCATGGACCACTTTAACCACTTTAACGCAATATATACGTGTTTGTTTTAAGGGCACCATTCTTTTGGGACTGACAAGGAAAGAGGGGAAAACTTTTTCATGGTCAAAAGATGGAAATATTAGCATTACCAGATATTCTTAGGCTGACTAGTGTAATAGGAAGTTTATTTACCACTCTACGCCGCCGTATTTCTCTGAACACTTTTTATGGTCGTAAGCTCAGCAAAACAATTTCTCATTTTTGCTATATCCATCTTAACAAAAAAATAGTCTAATCAAATTTTTGTTCCCAATAGCTTAGAAAAATCCTTAAAATGGAATAATAAGAGCATTACCTTAAAGAAAAGTTTTTGCGCCGCAGATACTGTCATTTCATAGCCCCTGAATTACGGTCCTAAATGGTCTTAAGGTGACTACTACTTTTCATTCGGACAGAAAGCTTGGAAACCGATCAAATTACAAGACACACAATAGGAGCAGGGTACAGGGATTAAGAAATAATCGGAGACAATTCAAAAGATTCGTCCCTGTATAGCTAAAACAGATTTAAAGCGATTAAAATCGCTTTTTTTAAATTGCAGAACGATAATATTCAATGCTGCAAAACCGACCGAAAAGAGAGATGATTGCAGCACTTTATAACAGGCGTTCCAAATAACCGACCTTGGGTACCAACCACCAAATATCGTTTCACTCCAACTTGCATGACTCACTACTTTGCATTCGGACAGAAAGCTTGGAAACCGATCGAATTACAAGACACACAATTAAGAGCTGGGTACAAGGATTAAGAAATACTCGGAGACAATGCAAAGATTAGTACCAAAATGCTTCCCTGAATAGCTACAACAGATTTAAAGGGATTAATATCGCATTGTGTTATTACAGAACGCAAATATTCAATGCCGCAAAACTGAACGAAAAAGAGATAGCATTTATTATTCTTGCTTCGATTCTACTTGAAAATAATAACAAACGAGCAAAGGTTGCGATCCTTTTTTGCTTTTTGCTTACCAAAATAGCATGACGCTATTGCAAGAAAACAGTTAGAATTTTACAAGTATTCCAATGGCTCTTCTTACACTGAAGAGTCCTATCAACCAAAATATGACAGGAATCATGATCTATTGACGTCATAAAACAATTGGCCACTCCTCTATACTCTCACAATAATGGAATTGAATGCACTTGTGAATTTACTAGGTATTGCCAGTAAAACATACGCAAATGATGGTTACAGGTTACTTATTGTTGAAACAAGTTTAGGCCGAGTTTCAAATTGTTTCAAAGATTTTAATTGTCCCTTTCAAGGAACCCTTGGTGTTTTTTATCGAAGAAACAAACGAAAAGAAAAAACAAAAAGATTTCCAATTTTTTGTTGTTGAGATATTCCGCCCTAAAAAAATTCCAAAATTAGCAGAGATTTTGAAACAGGAGTAATTTGAAGTCGCACAACTGGGCAGTTTGTCGTTATGTAAGTCAAGAAAGCCCGCCGCCCATCCAGCGCTGTCTAAAACGGGCAGCTTCAAAGCAGCACTAAAGAAACGAGTAGACTCTCAGCTATCCAACGGGCTATGAACCAACATCTATAAGCGTCTAAAGTTTGAGCCAGCTCATTTTGACGAAAAAGTACCCAAATAAATAGTCTGGTACTTAAAGAGTTGAACTCCATATGTATATGGTGGTCTCTTAACCTAACAAACTGGCTTTCATAAAAGAGTGGAGACTGTGTACCTTGGAAAAGTAGAGTGAGGTCTCTGTGAAAGTGGTTTATATGTAATAGGTTAATCTAATGGGTAAACTTGGGGTAAAAAGGTTACATTTAACACCATTTTGTCATGGAGAAAACTTTAAACGATTATTCGCAATAAATGCATCTAAAGAGTTAAAATAAACAAACAGCCTCATCAATTCTTTCTAACGGACAAGATACTGTTTCAAAGTTTGTTGATGTTTTTGTTAATTGTCATAAGAAACCATATTTCTCTCTCCGCCAGTGTAACATGATGCGTAACACAGAGATTATATTGTGGTGTGAAGATTTTCTGTCTTTGCGTTACAAGATAAGTAACTGTTGAAACAGTACTTACAATGTCTCGAATTTAAAGAAAAAGCGATGACTTCTGTAAATGCTTTTTTGACACTCAGTAAGCATGAGAATGAAGTCATAAAGCGGAGATCAAAAAGCTTTTTCGATACAGAACATAACAAACGAGAGAAAGACAAGATGACAGACAAACAAGCAAGGAAAGGTATCAGCGAAGTTGTTCATTACGATGTACCGGAAAAAGCAAAGGACAAACAACCTTTAAACTTTGGTGGTAGAAATGACCCACATCCAGCTATAACGGAAGAGAAGGAACAACATAACATCAGAAAACAAAGAACCTTTTCAAATGTATCTTCCAATCACGCCAAATCGATATTGTCAGGGAATGGAGATTTAACAAACGACTTTCCAACAACATATCATGAAAATACGTACGTCATGAAAAGCAAAAACCCGTTCGACGTTAAAAAAGTACGGCAACTTGTTAACGACGAACTACTCGCTTTAGTACAATCGGCAACTCAAGAACATGCGATAATGCCAACAAGTGTGCAATGTTTAAAGACAATCGAGAGCATTAAACAGAAACTAAAGAGTATGGCTTTCGATAGATATCGTCACATCGTCACCATAACCGTATCGGAGAACTTTCAACAAACGATCCGTATTGCGAGCCGTTTCTTTTGGGATGTTGATCGAGATAAGTATATATCGCAGACCATTAAAAATAAATATTTTCACTTGGTATGTGTTGTCTATGCTGTATACTTTGAATGAAGGTAGCAGGAGAATTTTATCAATGCAATTCTAAAAACCATGATGGCACAGTCACTAACAAGGCAACGAGGGAAAATGGAGAAACCTGAGCAGCAGGAATAGACTTTTTCATAAATTACATTGTCTATAACTACTGCCTCGTTTTGATTTGAGCGCTATGGTAACCGAATCCTAAGGGAGTTTATCAAAACTTGATAAATGTGTCATTTTGAGTCTCGTGAGACATAATCACCTTGGTAATAGTATGAAAACGAGGCAGACGTTGTTCGAGACGTAATTTATGAAAAGGTCTATTGTAAACCATTTAACATATCCGGCGTAAATACATACGGATTCATATTTGCTGCAAATTAAACTTGAAATGATATTGAATGGTGAATGAACGTCGATGGGTGAACCTCCTAGATTTGAATCTGATTTGCTGCTACAGTTTTGATTTATATTTTCTAGACACAATTCTACATATATTATACTGAAAAAAATAATTTTAAATATCAATTTTACAGTAAATTAGATTACGTACGTATATACTTATATATTATAAAAAGCTAGCGGGAAATTGTATGGCGTGTGTGCATAATCATAAGAAAAAATAGAAAATCTAGAAATTACTTAAATTAAAAAGGCCTAAAAAGAAAACATGAAGATAGTGACCCCATAGTGACAATTACCAGGTTTTATTTTTTCAGTGATTTCAATGGGTAAGAGTCTAGTTACCCCATGGGTAAGAGCCTAGTTAATCATTCAGGGCTTTATTAGCCAAAATACTCATCAAATATTCTTCCCAGAAGAAATCTCCTTATACTTGTTGAGCCATACTGATAGAACATGTAACCGAATAAATCATATGAGTAGCGTCAGAACATGTTCTTCAGCTGAAATGACGTATAACGTCAGTTTAGAGAAAATCGAATGCGATAGATATATGTCGTGAATTCAAAAAAGTGGGTTTGGAAATCAACTTCTGAACAAATAATGTTCAATAATAATATCATGTGTTTTTTGAGTGGTACGCTTCGAAAAAATTAGTACTTTAGCTTGCGGACTAAAGAATTGTTTCCACGAAGGACCACTATGAATAGAACTAGAAGAAAAACAAAAACAAGAGCGATCAAGAGAACAGTAATGATATTATTACCAATTTATCAAATAGGTTACAAATTGAACTGATTTGATGTGTGCCTTGTAGGGTTTATGAATATGATCTGTTTTCTCTGGTAAGTGACAATATCATATATCTGACAACATTAGTAGTATATAGGTGAAAACCTTTGGAAAGCGTCTCGCTTAATCTAGATAGGAGACACATTTTCTGCTACCTAACCTCTGGATGAAGTGCGTTTAATACAAAAGGGAAATAAAAACTACAAAAATATATAAGGGAACTGAAAAAAAATAGAAAAATAACTCAACAATTTTTAATTTAAAAATATTTATGTGTATCTAACTAATTTGTAGGTGTTGATATTGATTTACTTACTCATCGATTTTGTTTGAAAGCAGTCGCAACTTCTTTCCAGAAAGCTTCAGCATGAGCTACTTGGATGTCCAGTGGAATTTGATCAATCATATTCTCAACGATGTCTGTCGGGTAGGCTTTTCTCTCTTCGTTGTATAGAAATAACCCCTCGCCAAGTCTAGAAAGATAAATGAAGAAATATATTATTTACATCCAATTTAATTTATACACTGAACACCATCATTACCACCACCCCCCGAAAACAGATCCTAGTGACTTTCAGAAGCATCCAGCTACACTCATACTTGGGAAAGAATTTAGCGTTTCCAGAAAAAAGAGTATGCAGGGTATTGAGAAGATTATATACAGTAGATGGCCCCCAGAATGTAGGTTAAATTTCAAATGTCCCTTGGGATCTGGTAAATTCACTTAATTTCCTTTAACTATATGTTTTTATTAGAATCTTTGTCTTTTAGAAATTCTTCCCCAACTGTTTATTTTGCTCGAAAGTAAAACGTTGTAGTTTCCGAGCAATTTGAACATACATGTCGTTTTTATAGTGGCTTCCAAAATGCAGGTTTGGATTTTTTGCAATAACTTTTCCGCTAATTGTCACACACATAAAATATTTTTCCTGTAATATACATAGGAAGTGTGTTGCTTTTTCTAAAAATACCTAGTTTTCTGGAGTTATTCTCAGTTCTTGAGGACTTAACTTTCAATTAAATGAAAATTTTCTGTTATTTAAAACCTCTTTTTAACCAAAGAGCTGAAAAGAAATCTATAAAAATGATAATCAGCTAAAACATTTGATTCCATGGTTCTGCATTGCCTACACAAAGGTTTTGGATGATTTTTATCACCTGAATGTAAATTCTTCAATCAGAATTACGCTTTTAAGCGATTCTAGGGGACACCAGCATTCTGGGGGTCATCTACTGTACCCTTGGAATGAAATTAAGCTATTCATTTTTAGATTTCCAGGAAAAAAATCTTTTGGACTCCTTTCGACTGGCGTCTTAGAATAATCTGAATACGAGAGAACTTTTCAGAATTTAAGAACACTTACTCAAGGGTTACGTCATTAGGTCCTCTCATTGGAAGATCGCAAACAATGTATTCGGTTAGTAAGCCAATCAGAATGTGAAGATCTAATCGATTCAAGACCAAACGTGTTTGAGACAATTGATCGAAATCCAATGCTTCCATAAAGATTTCCTCACAGGCGAATGGATTCTAAAAACGAAAGGACAATTGATGTTATGAAATTCTTCTAGATGAAAAATCCTAATCAAAGGATATAAACTTGAGCTACTTCAAGTATAAATATTAAGTCCAGTAAACTGGAGAATTTGGGACGGGACATCAAATAGAGCGTCAAAAGCATCAAGCCAACGATGTACTGATCTGTATCTTAATCTACTGGATCGGCTATCTCCTTAGTGATCCCATGAAAAAGTGTATTCAGTTTTGGCGAAAATCTGCTAAAAACGGAATTGGCTGGCTTACAGTAAAACCACATAAAACCAACATATTCAAAACAGTGAGAAACCCGATCCAGTGGGTTAAGATATATCAGTGCAATGATACCATACCATACATGTTGGTAGTCTACAACTTATTCTTCGTAATTATTCTTACCTGACTTCTGAGGGCCCTTTCAACAGTCAACATGGTCCAACAGGCTGATAAGTGGCTTAATGTGATTTCATCTTGCATCTACGAAAGCAAAACGAATGCATGTTTTTATGAGCATTGCGCTTAAGCATGTCTAGGGCTCAGATTAGAAGTTAAATGCTAGAGCATCATGCAAAATTTTAATTTAAGTATTACAATAATCTTTTGCCTGTATTTCTTTACTAAAAAGAAAAGAAAAGCCTCAACCTTGCACCAAAATCTTGTAGTAAACATTGGAATACAATAGAACTTTCGAATTCGAATTTTCAATTAACCATTGAGATTTATTAAGATTTAATATTCCAGACCGACTTCGTATTTTCCATTGCTTAAAAAAACACAAGAAAGTTTCGGTGTTTGATCAAGTGTACTTATAATTAGGTAAATACTGAACCGAAAAAATCTCGCTATTGATTCGAATAAACTTAGCATATTACCTTCATGCTGGGTAGGAATTTCTCCAACTCCATGTGTAAGATATCTTTGACATATTCAGCGTAAGGTAGAGATGGATCACCTCCAGTAGACGACAAGAAACCAATAGCAATCTCCACACCTTTCAATGTATCAGATACTTGGTGAACACCGATCAGTTCTGACATCATCTGTCGTTCATCGCCTGGTCCTATCGCAACCTTTTGATGAGAGAACGGTAAAAGTAAAATGTTAACCTAACGTTTCAAAAACCGCCTTCAGTCTTGGGTTCGGTTGAAAATCAAATCACTTGTATTTTTATAAAGCATAAAAAAACAAAATGTGAAAAGTTTGAGTCGAAAGCTTTTAACACTTGATTGATTTTGTGATTTTCAATATTTTTTCATTAATTTTCCTAAAAATGACGTGTTTTTGAAAGTGAAATTGTTGTTTCTTTTAATATCTTTTGAATGCGTGGAACAAATTAAATGTATGATAGCTCAAAATTTAATCTAATCTGTCCTCTCGACCATCGTAGCGAGATCACTTCTCGTGTCGCTAATTAGTACCCCAGGTGACGGTCACATAATAACCAATTCTCGAGAATGTAAGTGAATGCGGACCCTAAACATAGAATTGCTTTAAAAAAGGTACCTGTTTCAGTTTGCGACTTAAGTTAAAGAAGCGATCCGTTGCACGAATTTCGTCCTGATACCGGTACATGGGTATGGATGATGTGTCGATCAAACATTTATCAAAACAAACTTTCTCCATGAGCCTGGTTTCAATCTCATCCAAATGATAAGTCACAAATCGACCTTCGCCACACCTGATGGAAAAATTACTGTAACGATACACTAATGGTGACAAATCTTCATCTGGTCTGTACATTATAACGTCTGATTTGTCGAGTTCTTCGCACTCCTTCGTAGGGAGAGGCGTGGGTAGGGAGATGAGTTCTTTGTAAGAGCCGACCAGTTCGTTCTGTGCGGTAGCCATCATAACAAGAAGTGTTTTTAAGTATCGTCCATCACCAGAATCAGATGAAAGAAAGAAGCTGATTGGCCAATTCTCGTCCATCTCATTGTCTGGGAAATTATCGTCGCGTTGGAATAATCCTAAAGAAACACAACCATAAGATTAGTAGAAAAATAGTAATATGATGAAATAACGTGTGTGTGTGGGGGGGGGGGGGGGGGGGGGGTGAAAAAATT
>JAUJPO010069789.1:0-16934 GCA_032270745.1 Tiaropsis multicirrata
AGAAACAAAGGCATCTATTATTTACGGTGAAAGAAAATTATTAACAGAGTGCTTTGTATTTCATCAAAATGCTTCAACTTCTAGGCTAAAACAAGAGTCGAAATGAATTTCACGATTTCTTTTATAAAACTTAAAATCGATCTTTCCTAGATCTAATCGATGTTCCGTCGTAAAGTCTTTTCTTGGTCAGAGTTGGTCAGAATTACTACATGAGTGGTGGGGGGGGGGGGTGGGTCCTTGACTGGGATTACATCAAGAGCTAACCCAACATCATTGGACATCACAATCGATTTGATAGAGTGATATCACCAAATGACCTTATCATCTTCTGAGTAAACTACTACGCAAAACATCCACTATTCCCTTGAAATGACACCAGAAGATCATCTGTTATAAAATTACTACTACTATTTAGTGGGTCTGTTGAAATCAATCCTGGACCTGGCTCAAAGAACAACATACCCAAATTCCCATGTAGCACATGCAACAAGCCTGTCATTCTTGGAGAAGAAGCAATATCCTGTCACCAATGCGACCAATGGTCACACGTGGAATGTATCGGAATGAACGAGATCCTATTCAACTGCCATGTTAAGGACGAGAACCTAAAATGGTACTGTGTGAAATGTGGGGCTCCAAACGCAAGCGCGTCACTATTTGACAGTTCATTTGGATCAGATTCCTCTACAACCAGTAACCGCAACCAAAAGGATACAGTTGAAGATCAGAACTTAAGGATTATGATTGTGAACTTTCAAAGCCTATGGGCTAAAAAGGAACCTTTCACTTAAGTCTATCTGAAACAAATGCTGACGTAGTTATTGGCACAGAAACCATCTCGACCCATCTATCAAAGACTCTCCCACCTGGTTTCATAGCCTATCGAAAAGATCGAGAAGATGCCTGGGGTGGAGTGATCATCATCGTCAGTGACTCCCTTATAACAGAAGAAATCTTCAAGTCGAAACACACTGAGTGCATTACAATCAAAATCGAAACCGCACGCAAACCTATCATTATCTGCTGTGCATGCCGCCCACCCAAATCAACCCTGAAATATGCAGAACACCTATCTAGTGACATAAATACCATCATGAGGAAATTTAAACAAGTCCCTTCTGGATAGGTGACTGGAATCTACCTGACAATGACTGGGAGACCAACTCTATTGTAAGTCACCAATACTCCAAAAGTATCAACGAGACTTCCATCAACATGATGAACGACTGCAATCTTGAATAGGTTATCGATTTTCCTGCAAGAAACAATAACATTCTTGATGTGCTATGTAATGTGCTTGGAAATGAGATTATACTCAAACACAGATGACGTAACAACAAATGAACTCTAGTTAGAATTTAAAACCATTGCTACCAATACAATGAAAGGTGTCCCCACAAAGAAATTATCAGGCAGATTCAACCAGCCCTGGATAAACCAGAACGTCAAAAAGCTTACTGGTCGAAAGAAAAGACTGTACAAAAGAGCCAAGTGCACCAATCTCTCAACTGTCTCAATCTGATGACCGGAATTGTATGAGGAAAACAAAGGAAATAAAGCGAGTGAAAAGTATGACAGAGTAATGCAAAGTATCACCCCTTGACGATAATTAATGATTTGTCTTGGAGAGCAGACACTAGACAGCTAGACACCCATGACATGGGTATAAAAGAAGGACAAAGTAAAGAAGGCTAGGAAATCAGTTGAAAGTTCTCCTTCTTCATGAGGTGAGGACATAATGGCAAATCAAATTGAATTCTATTTTTTATGAAGTTGCTCAAACTGCCATGTTTACTATCGTAGAGTGCCCTATCTCTGTCACCCCCTCCCTAATTTTGTCACCACTTTTTATTATGCAGCTAATTTCAATTGAATCTATTTGACAGTTAAATTTGTAAATTTGACCTTTTGTCTTTCCACCTACAATAAAAAGTTTGTCAACAAAGGGAAGGGTCATTTTCAAATAGGGATGACGGAGATAGGGCCATCTACTGTATATATCTATCTATCTATTTGGTTAAGTTACAGGAGGCTATATAGCAGATTCTTGCAACTGTATTTAACCACGGACGACTTGTAACCACGGACGACTTGTAACCCCGGTTGACGGTAGTTTGCTCACAGATGCCTGTCAGGATTTAGAAGGCAAGAGTTGATCAGATTAGGCAACCTGATGGTACAGAGAACTAATATCAATTACATACAAACATTATATAGATATTACCTGATTTTCTTTAGTTTACCCCATAGATTTTGTGATTTTGTGATGCCAGTTTATTTTAAGATGAAATTAAACCGAAAACGAAAGTGTTAAATCCAGCAAACCCGTTTGGATGAAATCAGGTTACCGAATTCGTCGGCATCTTCAAATAGATTCGGTGTGGGGCGGGGGAACGGTAGCCCGGGGGGGGGGGGGAGGGGAGGACTGGAAGGTACTGACCTTTTGGTCCGACGGGGATGTGCCGCTGCCGCTGGGATTTCGAAAGACGACCCTACGTATGTGGAATATTCCTATAGGAACCCTCCAATTTTTTCCCAAAGTCCATTGTTATTTCCTCAATTTTATTCCATATTTTTCTCAAAAATTTTCGCTAAATTATAGGTCAATTATAGACTGGGGAGAAAAATAAATGGGGGGTCGACAAAATAAATCACCGAAAACAATCATGTCATATAGAACAGAGGCAGATACAGAAGGTAATACACTCAGAGATTTTGACGGAGAGTGTCAACTTCCAAATAAGGAATATTTGAAAAAGCAACACTCTCCGTCAAACTTTAAATAACTTTCTGTATCCGCCCTACTGGGGGTGTAACCTGATGTTCAGATAGTGAATTTTCTTTCCGTACGCTAAAATGTCCAAAGCTCTTAAGACGAAAATAACCCATCTCTGACGAATTTGCGCCATTTGGTTGATCGTTGAGGATTTTATCGTCCGTTGCCGCCAGAAAGAGAAAATTTCCGGATTCTAGCAATTGACAAATGAGTTTGCAGGGCGTTGTCTCACAAATGAAAAGACTTGAAACCGTCATTTAAATTCTATCAACTTTCAAGAAAATGAAAGTTCAAAGCGAGTGAAAATTCCTTTCAAAGACTATAAGGTCAAGAAGACGTTTTTTGGCTGGGCGGTATCGAAAGAGTTAAAGTGATAGGTGATAGAGAGAGAAATGATAAATTTATGTAGCTGAGGTTTCAAGCCATAGACGGCGGTTAGAGAAAAAACAGCGGCGGGAAAGTTTAGAACAAACGTTTTTCTCGTCTCTGATTTCTTTCACTTTTTGGTTCTCATTTCCCAAAGTCTAGGTTGATGGTCATCTGGTTTTCATCAGAGAGAAGAATAATTTTTTTATCTCATATAATCTAACGTCGTTTCTTTTATTGCATGATGTCTCTTTCACAAATGTATCGTCGTATTATATCGCATGAAAAATCATTGAGACCGGCAGCGTCCGGGAAAACCGATGCGCAATCACCATCTCCGGACGGTTCTGTGACCGCTTTCCATGGGATGCTTATGTTTGGAGCGCCGCTCAGCCATTGCCAACCGTTGGCAGCCTAATGATGAAAATTAATATATATATAGGCAACAAACAACTAAAAACGTAAACTTTCAATTCGACTGTAAGGCATCTAAAATTTTATTGAAGCGAAAAACAAAAATAAAGAGTAAAGATTGAAAAGTAAAAACGCCACACAGTTGTTTTCAAATAGTTTACCTAAACCAAAAATCATTGGTTTAGCTGCAAAATTAGGTACAGGGACATACCGTCGGTCAGAGTACCTTTTTGAAGCCCTGAAGTCTCTGATAAGGGTCCCAAAAAACTTTTGAAGTCCAAATAATATGCTCTGATAGAGAGGGAGATTTTGTTTCCTCTTAGTCTCTGACAGGGTTTAAAAATAAAGCTTTTCTACCTCCCCGTCCGTTGTCAAGGTCAGTGCCCCTTCCCCCGGGGTAACAACAAGAAATATCCAGCACTTGACGAAAGCAGAGCATGCTAAACTTTAAGTAGAGTGTTGCTTTTATCCATGTTTCCTAAAAAGGGAAGTCGACAACCTCATTAGCTGCTACCCAGTGTACCTGAGTGATTAGCTACGTACCGTCTTTTTCAAACCGATGGTAAACCATTCTTTATCTTCCAAAACAACTTCTCGAATACTTTGCCAACTGTCACTCGTTGCAGCCGATGCCAAGCGACCACCTTTATCAACACATCTAGCTTGTGCACTCCAAAACGTTTCTTGATTTGTACTCTTGTAGTAACACATTTCTCTCTTGTAGACGTAATCTTTCCATGGGCAAGGAAGAGCTTTAAGAAAAAAAGATAAGACAATAGATACTAACCAACCTTGATTGCAGGGCGAACCATCGGCGGTCGCGGGCGGGAAAATGAGAGGGCGAATAGGAGGCCTACGTTTATTGCGTCTCTAATGTCAGAAAGCTTATCGCCCTGATAATTCATAAAAAATACTTGAAAACAACTAAAATGTCCATTTTTCAATAAAATTAAGAACAAGGAAAAGAAAAGATTTGATATATAAGAAATTTAAAAAGATCTGACTAAAAAGATGTTCATAAAAGCATGGGTTGTATGTGAATAAGTTGTTAAAAACTAAAAAGGATGGAAAAGTAGATGCAGTAAAAAACTTTAAGGATGAAATAAATGCGGACAAATGGTCTGTATTTCATTTCTAGTTAAGGACACAATGTTCTATTAAAAAAAGTTTTCATACGTTTTTGGCAGTTGTTACCCTTCCACGGCTCCACACAAACACAATGGTAGCCTTTTGATGACGTCATATTACGTACACATTCTCCTCCGTGTAAACATTTGGAAGGAGTTTCAAGACACGGTTGGAATAAAAAACTGTCTGTGTCTTGTTTAGGTGATTGGATCATCTCCTCCAAAGGTAGATTATAGGTTTTGCATCTTCCTTCGCTGTTGTCATAACTTGAAGCTGTGCAATCGTTTTGTTGACATACGAATGAACATTGGAGATAAGAGATGGTGAGCGTTGATTGGTGGAAATCATCGTTCAAGATTTCTGAGTTGGTGTTTAGTTGGAAGAAGGAATCATGTCTTTCCTCCCGACTGATAATGCTTGATACGTGGTAAATCAGGATGTTGAAAACTGGATGGATGACTCTGCTGAGTAACATTCCTGTTATTTATTAACTTTTCGGGGTTTTTTTTTCGGGTGAAAATCTATGATTTGAAAGTTAACAAAACTGACTAAAAAACTTAAAAGGATACAATTTTTTGGCGGGAACTAAGCTTGCGGTTTCTATTGTTTTATAGCAAAAGAATATTGTTCTATACCAATAAAAAGCTCAAGATCCGCAAAATTAACTTCCAACAAAAATGTGTACCCTTTTAAAGGTACACGAGCTGTGATAGCATCGTACCATCTTTTTCGGCAGAAACAACAACGAAAGGTTTTAAGAAGAACGACAAAAGTGATATTAGGTTTCTTCGCTTGTTACAGGAAAAATATTCGATAATATATATATTATTTTACCATATAGCTAATAATTCCTAGCAAAAATGGGTCGAACTTCCAAATTCATAAAAACAATAAAAATAATGATCAATAAATAATAAATAGATAATAAATAAATAAATAGTATTAATATCAATAAATTAGAAAAAATTAAAAGAAAATCATTTCATGGAAACATTGATGAAATTATCAACATTCAAGTTCTCATGTTTCACTACTTGATCCAGTAGTGAAGGCGTCACCCTTCCAGTTCGATGATACTTGTCGTCATTAAACATCAATTGCTTCACAGTGCGATCAATAGGCATACGAACAACATGGCTAGCATAGTTCCTTTGTTGCTTCCTGATGAACTCACTTACGTCTGCAGTTCTGCAGATCGTATGTAGTTTTCTGTTATCAATTTTGTAACGAAAATCCCCCTCGTTGTCAATACGTTTAAAACCGCCTCTTACGATTCTCCTAAGGATAGTGCGATAGGTAACATCAAGTTTGTTGAATTGAGCGGTAGTCAGATTCCAATTTTGACAGGAATGAGTCAATCTACTCCTCACAAAACTGTTCATAAACTTGACTCTTATTGACAGGTAGATGTTGAAATTTTGAAGAAGGTTGGACATGCTAGCAAACTTTGCGTAAGCCATTTGTATCCGGTGATTGATTTCTAAGTCGCCGGTATTGGGTTCGCTTTCAGAAACTAACGAACCAAGGTATTTAAACTCAGAACAATTCTTCAGAGGAACTTCGCTGAGTGTAATGATGGATGGAGGGTAATCACCTTCAAGATACGTATGATTTAGTATCATTGTCTCTGTTTTTGATTCGTTGATACGAAGACCGTACTGTGTGAAGACGCTGTCGAGAAGTGTCGTTGCTTTCTGCAACGAGATCGAGTCGAGTAAAAACAGAATGATGTCGTCGGCATATCCGCACCAATTTAGAGAAGATTGATCCCATAGCCTCCTATTTTCGTTCCGCATCAGCAAACGTTGTTCTCTCGAGACTGCTCTTGGGTTGATCCGATACTTATGCTCGAAGAAGTGGATTGAATCATCCTCAGCACATTTGCTGACAAAAACACGCATAACGAAGTCTATAAACAAGTTAAACAATACAGGGCTTTCAGGGCCTCCTTGACGCACACCCGATGTGACAAGAAAAGTGATCATGGATTCATAGTAAGTAAGTGATGTTTTTTGATACAGCAACTCAAGGATATCAATAAGTGTGACTTTTTCACCTCCAGGGAAGCGTATTCTTATTGAGTCGAACAACCACTTCCTTGGGATGTGGTCAAAGGCTGCCGATAAGTCCACAAAAAGTAGGTAAAGAGGTTGTTTCTTCCGGTTGGTGATTTGGTGGACTCTTTTCACTTCATAAATCCCGTCGGTTGTTCCCCGGTTCTTCCTGAATCCGTTCTGCTCATCTGTTAGCTGTGATTCATACCACGGTCTAATGCGCTCTAAAATGATGTTGATTATCAATTTGCATACGGTGGAGCCAATACTAAGACCTCTGTACTTAGCAGGGTCAGATTTTGATCCTTTCCCTTTCCAAAGAGTTTTCAGTTTTGAATTTCCCCAAGCGGTGGGTAAATCCAAATTCAACCAAAGGTTCTCAGCCATCCTGTGGATTACCCTTAGCATAACTGGATGATCGCATTTCTTCAGTAACTCAGGGTCGATATCGTTTGCTGCTTTTCGCGACTTGAGCTGACCGAGATGTTTTTGAATCTCGTCAATGGAGGGAGCTTCATGGTTGATAGGGAAACGGTTAGAAATAGTTTGTAACTCACGTACGAAACCAGGAACATTACCATACAACTCTTCAGGAGGGTCGCGATTGACTTCAGGGTTAAAGTGACTTTGGAAATGATTTAAAATTTTCTCTGGAGGGCATTTCCCAGAAGCTGGCTTGAGCGTCGATTCTTGCTTTTTGGCACGAGAGAAGAGTTTATCAAGTTCTCTATTGATAGAAAATTGATTGATTTTATCTGCCTCTGCTTTGAAGTATTGGTTTCTCAAAAGCCTGGCCCGTAGTCTGATTCTTTTTCGAGTTTTCGAAAGTTCTTTTACATCCACATTTTGGAGCATTTGCTGGTCCTTCAGCGTATACAGCTCTTTCAGAATTTCGTCATCGTGCCACGGTTGGTAAAGACGCGATTTTTCTTGTGTTGGAATAATGGCTTCCGCAGAAGAGTTGATTGAATGCAGTAAAAGTTCATTGATTTCACTGTTCTGAGAATTCAGATCGATCTCCTCAAGTTTTGAGACAGCAACGTCGACGAATCGATCATGAATTTCAGGTTGGTTAAGATAGTTCAAATTAAGATACTGTTTCTTGAGACTGGTCGCCCGATTAACGTACCGGCCTAGTTTTGTACTCGGTGTTCGAATATCAGCTATAACTAGGCGGTGATCAGAGTCAAAGTCAAAACTGTTGTACACGCGGCAATTGTTGACGTATTGACGTACCCAGCTACATGATAGTATGAAGTCATAAACTTTCTTAGTAACCTTGTCAGGCGAGTGCCAGGTTATTCTCCGACATGCTTTGTGGGTGAACCAAGTGTTCAGAACAGATAAACAATGTTCGTTGAAAAACTCGTGGAAGCGAAGACCATTATTGTTCACAATAAGGTTGTCAATTAACACGTTTTCTCGTAGAGATGAGTTATACCAGGTAGCCGAAGAAGACGCATTGAAATCTCCGAGGCAGATGACTTTTCGGGTCGTTTCACATTTGAATTGTTTGTTTAATGCTCGATAATAAGAGTTTTTTGATGATTCGGAATCGTTCTCCGTAGGCGCGTAACAACAAATTACTCGTAACGAGCACCCATGTAAGAGTAGATCAGCAACAATGATCCTGGGGCTCACCGGTGTAACTTCTTCAATTTCGATATCTTTTTCGATTTTAATGGCAATCCCGACACCATGGTATCTTTTTGTTGAATGTCCCGACCAGTAGAGTTCATATTTTTGGTCGACATTGTTTTGTCTGCTTGTAATCAGAACAGAATCATTGTTAAGTCGACGTACCTCCTGGAGGGCGCAGACAGAGAGTTTGGCTTTCGTTATCTCATGAACAACTCTCTCAAGTTTTTCATCTTCCTTCCCCGTCCGAATGTTGATCGTCCCAATTTTCCATGAATGGAAGTTCTTATCATTAGTCATAAAGTTTGTTGACTTTGGAAGTTGTTCGACCAAACAATATCAGGAGTGTGTATGGTCAGCTCCTCACTCCGAGACAGACGTTAGGTTCTACATTGCGTACCAGATGAAGATTCTTCTCATGTCCAGGTTGAAGGATTAACAGTAATTCATCGACAACATCTTCTTCTTCTTTGTTTTGATCTTATTCTTTTTCTTATTCACTTATTCACTAAATAATCTTAGGAGTGAATTTTTTTGCGGTGCCATGCCATATTTTACAGACCAGAATGATGAATTTTACAGACCGAACCTTCAAATTTATATAAACCCAAGACCTACCTAAGCCAACCTAAACAAGCCTCTCTTTATAGTTTTTAATTTGTACTTTGAAACCCCCAAGTATTCACCCAAGGAACAAATGTGCCAAATTTCAGCCAAATCGAACAATTTTTAGGCCTCTAGCCTGCCCCAAAGTTTTAGCCTCGTTTTGGCGAAAACTCGTCCCCAGGCCCCAAAAATGAAAATTTTCAAAAAATGTAAAAAGCACTCCCAGGTATTCACCCAAGGAACAAGTGTACCAAATTTCAGGCAAATCGGACAATGTTTGATGCCTCCAGCCTGCCCCAAAGTTTAAGCCTCGTTTTGGCAAAAAGAACTCGTCCCCAGGCCCCAAAAATGAATATTTTCAAAAAAAGAAAAAGGCACTCCCAGGTATTTACCAAAGGAACAAGTGTACCAAATTTCAGTTAAATCGGACAAGTTGTGAAGCCTGGTGCAGATTGCCCCAAAGTTTTTGGGCAGACACACAGACACACAATAGACAGACACACAGACAGACATTCTCAGATTATAGCTCATCTGAGAAATAAATAAACGTCACATGGACGTCAACACAACGTCTTGTGTTCTCTTCTCTTCGAGGGAAAATGCTACATTTCAATGAATGGAGAAAGATAAGGTGGATGCGACTAAAAAGGCTTAGTGGAAAAGTGCCTTTACTTAGATTTGCAAAAATGAAAAACAAAAATGTTGCACAAATAAAAAAGACAGAGTGGAAAGCGGCCTTTACTTTTACTTTTTAGAAAACATTAAAAAAATCTTTTGATTTTAAGAGTACAACCAACTCTTTCATAAAAAAGTAACAAAAACTTAAGCTGACTTTGAATATAAACCACATATTTCCAACTTTCCATAGTTTTTTTTTAATAAATAAAACCCATCTCTTTTTTTCGTAGCAAAGAATTCTGAACTTTTCTTGCCTGCCCTGTCAAAATGTTGCAAGAAGAAAAACTTTTTTTCTTTGAATGTTTTTAAAACGCACAAATTAAATGTATACAAAAACTGCGACATCTGATTGGATGAACTCTATTTGAACAGCCAATGAGAAAAGTGTATGAGCGCGCACACGACAATCGAATTTGCAATGTAATGTCTTCTGTTTACATTTATAAGGGAAATTCTCTCGTACACATTTATCTCATTTTATGAAATACTACATAATTTTCAAACTCATTTGCCCACGTGAGCTGCGTCGAATTTTTAATTTTTGAATAATGTTGCCATATGTTTGAACTTGTTGTTGTCGTATGCTTCCAAAAAATAAATCGAATTTTTGGCCGTGAAAATCGTTTTTTTCTAATTAAAACTGCTATAACTTTTTATAAAGCTTGGGTAATGGAAGCATATCACATCAAACTCTTCAATTCAATGCGCTTTTCAATGATGTATAATGTGATAGGGTTCCTAATGCAGCTCATATGGGCATATCAGTTTGAAGTGATTGAGCTTGATGGACCATGACGTAATTTTGGAATTTGGCTTGTATGTTATGAAAAATTGATAAAAATGGTGGAAAACATATTTATTTGTTTTATTTTATGGTAAAAAAGGATATAAAAATTGTTTTATCTTTGGCAATTTTAAAAAATCATTAAAAAAATGGCTTATTTGATACCCCTTTTTTGACGTATTTTTAAAAATGATTTTACTTAAAAAGCTTTATAACATGGTAAATACTGAACGGAATTCGAAAAGTTGTAGCTCAAAATTTAAGTTAGCCTTTCCTCTCTCTAATCTAATGAAATAAAAATATTGATCAACAAACGATTTTTTCGGCTCCAGGAGGCCACAAAACACCGAAACTTTTTTCTGGGACACTCGGTATGTTATCAAAATTTTGCATGTTCTTTTTACTAATACTAACCTAAACGTGTTTAGTAGCAAATTAATGATTGAAAAATTTATACTTTCTTAGCGATACAATCTCGTGAATGCACGTTATCTAGTCAATTTACATGCGATGTAGAGAACAAAGAGAAGGATTTTCCACGTATTATCAAATTCATTGGAACAACACGTCTGCTTGTTTTCACAAACAATGGGTTAGTGTTCTAGACTCTGTGAAAGTTTTGATTTTATAATTACAGCACATTTTAATAATTACTTGAAAGTACTCTCTGTTACTCACTAAAAAGGTCAATGTTAAATTAACCAATAAAAACGTAATGTTTAGGTCGTATGAAGTCTGGTGAAATCTTTATATCCCCCGTGGAAAGTTTCCTCACTCAACTTATCATTATGATGCATAATATATGTTCTTTTTAACAAATTTAAAACTTCCAAGAACGAAAAAAAGGTTGGGTTAATTAAACTATGGGACGTCGGAATGAAAATTGTGAACTGTATATTATTTATTATCATTGACTTCCGTATTATTTTTTTTAGATTTTTGCTGTCTTTCGATCAGATTAATGACGCGGATTGGAGTATTTTGCATGAAGACACTTCATTTTACACGTACTGCGTGCTTGATTACAAAGAGGATGTTGTGGCTTTTGGTAATCTCAAAGGAATGGTCAAAATATTCCACCTTGGTAAGCAACCTTTTTTGCTGTATTTTTTTTATTGGTTGGTTGGTTGGTTGGGTCGCAATCGCAATGTGTCACTACAATAAGAATCTTTTAAAAAGGTTGGAGTGAGCTATTAATCTGATTATGAATATGTATGACAGAAGCTTCATTTCAATCAGTTCCTCTTAAACTTTTTAATTAGTCTCTGTAGATACATTTTTATGACATTTTTACTTTTTTTGACTTTTTTACATTTTCTCTCGGGATTTTATCGACACTATTTTATTTTCAATTTTTAATAATGTAAAAAGATTTTTAACTGATGATGACTTGTGGACACAGGTCGAAACGTTTTTAAAAGAAATTATATTGAAAAAACAAAATGAAGCTTCTGTCATTTATATTCATAATCAGATTAATAGCTCACTCCAACCTTTTCATTCTATTATATGTTGGATTTCCTTTCAACAAAGGTAGCCTGCTCATGAACATAGTTTTCTTTTCTTCATTGGCAAAAACAAGCTTGATTGGTCGTTTTCGACCAAAGTCACTTTCTTTAGAAAGAGGATAGTCTAACTTTGAGGTAAAACTTTTTAAGTTTGGTCCTGCAGTTAAAAAGTCATGAGCTTGCAAAGTTAAAATTCAATTTTCAAATTTTTTTTAGTCTTACAAATTGGAAGAGTGTATAGTGAGAATATAATTATACTGGCAAAACTACATTACGATTAATAAACTATATTATTGCTTTTGTTTAGCTAATAAATTAAAATGGCTGATATAAGGAAAGATGAGAAAACCAATATTCAAGTTGGGATTCGTGTCCGCCCTTGTATTAAACGGTAAGTTATCAGAGCTTTTACATTGTATATTTAATGGGAGGGTTTTGAAAATGAAAATAAAATATTTATTTTCTTAAAAGCGCTCAAGAAAAGTTGAGCAACATCAAGAATATGTTTTTGATCTGAAGAATAACAATGTATTTCTTGAAGCATAATACACTGTTACAAAAAGTAATTTGATGATAAAATTATTATTCTTTGCCATTCATTTACAAGTTTTGTATTCATTTTTATTTTCAGGGAACTTGAAAACCACAAAAAGATAGTGATGAAGACCAATGAGAATCGAATTTTCAGCACTGCTAGCGACAAACCAGCTATTTCCTATCAATTTGGTATGTGCATAACTTTTCCTATGTTATGATACATAGACATAGATTGTAAATCTGATATTTTTGACAGGTTTTTGCACTTTTTGAAAAGTGAATTTTAATAAAAAAGGTCACAACTTGCTAACTACAAATGTTGAATCAAAATTTAAAAAAAAGTTATAGCTCAAAATTTAAGTTTGATCTTCCTCTATAAATTGAAAGAAAGTTTGAGTTTGTTGCATAATTTGTAGGGGGCCTTACTTTTTGACCACCTGGTAGATTAAGATCGAGATCATTTGTCTTGAATTATTATTTAGATCAAAATTATTGTTAAATCATAGTGAAAGTGCATGTTGTTGATGTTTTTGGGTAACAGATACATTCAGTTTCTTCATTTCATACTGACTTTATTTAATTATTTTCAGACAAAGTATTTGGAGATGCCATATCAACTCAGCAAATTTATGAAACACTTGGAAGTCCCATTGTGGAATATGTAGTTGCAGGTTTTCATGGTAGGTTTTACACCTCTTTGCATGCTTACGTTTGGTCTTCTTGCTCTGAAGAATTATGGATTATACCCATATGTATGAATAAAATTCTTTCCACTAGGAACCTTATTGGCGTACGGACAAACAGCTTCAGGTAAAACGCATACCATCATGGGTGATCCTGGTGATGATGGAATCATACCAAGAGCTCTCAAAGATCTTTTTCAAAATATTCACAAGGTATGGAAATGAATTCCCTCAAACTTTTTTGCCTTTGTTTTTAAACTTCTGAATGTATTTACACTATCTGTCACACTAATCCTTATAAAAACGCAATATTAAAATATAAATATTTTAACCGGTTTTTAAATTTGCTATTTTACTTAGGTTTCTATTCATTGTTAGAAAGAAGGTCCACTATATATTAAAATAATACCAGTATTTGATCGTTTTCAAAAATAAATGCCTGTTTTGTAACACATTTGTATCTATAAAATGAGCAATAATTGTGGCTGACTAGCGAAATCTTTCCTCAGATAAATAGAAGTTACTGTTTTTCAGCGAAAGTAATTAGCTTACTGGTTTTACAGATATTGCTGATTAGATTTCAAGTCGTTTATGTGGCTGACAATGTAAAGTGGCTTACAAAATCTTCCATTTTTGTAAAGCTATGAAATCAAGTGGGATAGAAAATTTCTGCTTTTTCTTTTTGAATTAGGTTCTTGAATAATTAAACTTAAATATATTAGGAATTTTAGGTGGTTGACATTCTATCAAATAAGCTAAAATGTGGCTTACATTACATGATATTTTTATGTAAACCACTGTTTGCTCTTTTATCTATTTTGAGATTTTATAGCGTCTCTAATTATGAAACAAATGTTATTTTTAAATAAGCAGGTTCATTATTGAGGTGGCTTACAAAACACATTTGAACTTGAAGCCACACATTTTGCTCATTTTACGATTTTTTTAGCACATTGTATCCATGATACAAAACTCTATTAAGGTATCAATTTTCAGGGTAGTATTTTAAAAATATTCCAGAAAAACTACTTTTTTGAAAGAAATTTGAAAAATGTCACACTATTTTTGAACAAGATCATTTTTAAATGTTTTCAACTTCATTTGTAGTGTGAGAACCGTGAGTTTCTCATCAGAGCATCATACTTGGAAATTTACAATGAGGTATGTTTTAGTACTGATCATTTCAGATTATTTGTTTAATTTGCTTCATGCTTAATTCATATCATGTTGAAGAAATCAAAGAGAAAAAAGATTTTAACTCTCATACTCTGAATTATACTTTTTTCTACTCTAAATTAGCTCTTTTAAACAAGTAATATTTATTTTTATCTTTATTCACTGTAGGTTATTACAGATTTGTTAAAGACAAACAGTCAGCCGGAAGCAAAAGTACAAATTCGGACAGACGAATCTGGTGTAGTTTACGTTGACAATCTGAAAGAGTTCAACATTACAAATTGTGAAGAAGGACTTGAGCTAGTGAAGCAAGGCCAAGGTATGATATGATTGGTTCCATATCGACCCTCATACTTTTTCCTCTAGTAAATATATGGAAGATTGCTAATAATGCTTTTGACTTGAAATATTGACCAGTTACATAGTTCATTTTAAGTTTGGTCATCTGTGCTGTTGGTTAGTTCAGTTCAAAATTTTTGGAAACTTTAACATCACCATATGACATTAAATTTAACATTAGCTGGAATTTCAATATTTTGTTCAGTTAGGTTTTAGGACAAGGATAATAATTTGTTTAGGCATTGATATCGTCAAACTTTATTCTCGTTTAGAAAACAGATCTATTGGAAAAACACTTATGAATGAAAGAAGTAGTCGTTCCCATGTTATCTTCAGAATGGTGGGTCTCTTCCTACCTTTGTTTGATGCTGAGAAGTTATATTCCCCTTTCTTTTTCTATTAAGAATAAAGCTATATTAGTAAACGAAGACCTATTCAGGTTACTTTTTCTTTGTGAAATTTTGACAAAAATTATCAACCCAATTTTTGCAAAAAGGTTTTTTAACATAATACATTATTTATTTTGGTTATGCCCTCAAAAGTATTTAGAAAATAATTTTTATTGTTTATTTCAGGTCATTGAAAGTCGAGAATGGCAAGATCCTAACTCAACAGACATTGATTTAAGACCAGTCTATTCAGCAGAGCTAGTGAGTTGTTTAGTTTATTACAAAAAAAATTATCAATTTATAATTTCTTTCACTACATGTTTTTATAAGAATTTTGCGAATAGAAACAACCTTTAGAGAAATTTAGAGCCTAGCAATATTCATTTTGCTAAAAAAACATTGAAAATAGAATATTTTTAAGCTAGATTTTGGCATGAAGGCCTTATGAAATAAAAGTTTATACTAAAAGAATTGTCAATTGTTTAACATATTACTCGACTTGAGTCTCGTAGTTAGACAAAATATTTCAAAACCTTTCACATGTCGTTTCTAAATACAAAGTGCCCTATTCTGAATAATTTTCATGTTTTTTTGCTTTTCTTTAGAATCTTGTAGATCTGGCTGGTTCAGAAAGAGTACAACTAACAGGTGCCCAGGGTAAGATACACTTAAAGCAGCTCTCAAAAATGCCAAACTTGTTAAAGTTAACCCTTAACAAAAAAGTTTTGATAAAAAATAATCAAACTATCTTTTTAATCAAATATAACAGAATAATTATTAGTTATTGCTGACTTTTTTAAGCGAATACTAATCAAATTGTAGAATCAACACTCAGTTGCTCTTCTTTTACCCTGACTGATCTTGTAACTGAAACAACAACATTTAAATCAGAGGAGATGAAATTAATTACAAGGGGGAAGGGAGGTACTATGACAAAGCAATTTTAACTTTGATAAACTTTATGAAGTTTTTTATTAGAACAATGTGACCAGAGAAAACCTTTAGATGTTCTTCTTTAAAAGTCCTAAAAAGGCTAAAATGTTCATGTAAGCTTTACGTGTAACAAGTAGAAAACCCTTTATTAAATATTATATTGATGCTCTATTTGTTGACAATTCGTTATTTTGGATATCAGGACAACGTTTCAAGGAAAGCACATATATCAATCAGAGTTTGCTGACACTTGGTACTGTCATTGCAAGGCTATGTGAAAAAACACGGTTCATAATTCATTGTTTTATTAATAAAAATATGATGTATTTTGTTCATCATTTTCGTTGTTCAGGGTATTTATCGACAGCCTGCTGTGTAAATTGGGGTGTGAAACTTTTACTAAATGTGTGAATCTGTGAATTTAATTTTTTTTCTCTGAATTTAAAAGAATTATTCGCCTGAATACGTTGACAAACATTTATAGCAGCACTTTTTGTATTTACAAACTTCTAAATTTAACTTTAAAAACCGTACATTTATAGACCAGACCATGTTCCATACAGAGATTCCAAACTGACACGATTACTGCAAAACTCACTTGGAGGGAATGCAAGAACAGCTATGATATGTTGTGTGTCTCCAGTTGTTTACGAAGAAACTGTTCAAACTTTAAAAGTAAGGAATCCTGAAAGAAAATTCATAAATTAAACTTACGATTCACTTCTGACCTGATGCGCGAACCTGACTTACATGAATGCAAGTTGTCCAGTGGTGCGGTTTTAAATCACTTCCTTCTTTACGATTTTATTTGCTTGGAGACAGAATCTAGTGTAACTGAGCCAAGTTTCTTGCTTGGAGACAGAATCTAGTGTAACTGAGCCAAGTTTCTTGCTTGGAGACAGAATCTAGTGTAACTGAGCCAAGT
>JAUJPO010069790.1:0-11912 GCA_032270745.1 Tiaropsis multicirrata
CAAACCCACGTCGTACTTCTTTTCTATAGATCTGTTTATTTTTGTCCTTTTTTCTTTTGCTTTCAAATAAGAAAATCAAATGTTTTGTGACGTGTTTGGAATTGTTTCACATGATTTGAATGTTTTGTTGCCTTATTTGAATGTTTTGTTATGATCTTTCATGTGATAGGTTTGTTTATATTTGTCGTATGCCGTGAATCAGTGAAGAACGGTATGTGGAACGTTCTTGAACAATAAATTTGACCGTTCAAAGACCGTTACAATATCGTTCCTTATATGTGTTTTATTAAATCGATCTCAAGAAAGCAGAGGATTGATCTGAAAGTCAGTTGACCGTTCTAGACCGTTCCTGAACGTTCTTGACCGATAAAGATCGATCCTAAAATTGTTTTAATCGAAATGTTATCCAAATCGCTTGTGATGACACATTTTTCAAGGACGGTTGAAATAAAGTTAATTCTTAAATTTTTGGCTAGAATGTGATCCAAAAATAGTGTACTTGTTTGTACCCAATGGTTCCTATGTTGAGAAAATTTTGAGATTTTACCCTCTTCAGAATGGCTAAAACTGCCATATTTCAAAATAAAATTACAGTCGATTCAGAAAGACTGAACATGAAAACTTGTAGATTGAAAATTGCTACAGAAGAAATAGCCAGCCCCCACCCTCACCTACGAAATTCCAGGTCCCCCCAAACATGAAAATAAGAAGAACAGGGAGAAATTTTGCTCTTGAAAAGGGGGATGGCAAGAAGGGGGATAGTTTTTAGGAAGAACTATTTTTCCCTTAAATTTTGTTTGATATCCCATTTTATTTTACAATTCGGAAATATTTTACCATTTTTCAATAATGTTTAACACAGAGAGCAGTACAGTATGATCAATTTCTTGAAATACAAAATTTAGAATAAAAATGCAATTTTGAATACAAAATTTACTAAAAAATGACCATTATTAATCTAGGAGATTTACTACACGATGGGGAGGAGGGATACCAAGAAGGGGGTGGTCATTTAAAAGGAGGGGATCATACCACTGTCCGCATCCCCCCCCTGAGGCCTACTCATTTTAGGGGTACTCCATCATGTTGAACTATTCAAAATTCAAATTTCTACTTCCTGCGTAAGGCAAGTGAACAATTTGAGTAATAGATATATCTTTATCAACAACTTGGCCAAGTAACGATTTTGATGGGTGTGGTCATCATTAAACGTCAACAGTTTCAAAGAATGTGACGTCAACAAACGTGTTTTATGGGCAGCATAGTGATGTTGCTGGGATCTTATGAAAGAGCTGACATCCGAAGTTCCTCATATTTTATATAACTGAGCATTATTGATGTTATATCTGTAATCGTTCTTGTTTTGATTTACAAATTTAAACCCACCACAAACCTCCATAAAAACTTTTGATAGGTTATATTAACGCAATCGAAACTGTTCCTAATTCAGGTTTCAGTTTTGACTAGTATATGTCGACTCACAAAACTGTTCAAAAACTGCTTTAGTTTACCACACACCCAGGTTTTTTAGCTTTTGAAACAGCGTATTTTTAAAGGGTATATGGAAAAATAATGCATAATAAAACTAATGTAATCTGACCTGGTGGATCTCAATAGATTGTCCGTTCCCATTACACGACCGACTCACTTATTTCAAGAAGATCTAGGGCCAGAGAGTCCAAAGCAGATATTATATATTATAATATTATCATTTTTATTTAAAAATTTTACGTAGAATTTGCGAGAATAGGTTTTTAATAATGACCTGATGCAAATATATTATAGAAATAGAAATAGAAAGTAAATTCTCTCGAAATTTGGTCAAAACGTCCATTTGCCAAAATTTTGTATTTTTTCGCCTATCAAAAGTATCTTCCTTTAAAGTAGCATCAACCTCAACAGAGGAAGCTCACTTGACGGAGCAAGCAGTTCTTAGGGGGCCCCAAAGACACCATGGTATTGTTCATCAAGGATACAGGTATTATGCTAGAATAATTTGCTGCTTTGTAGCTGACATGTGACGAGCTTACCGATATACTGGACATTCCGGTGTTAATCTTTCTGTGTCTGGTGTTTCTATTTCTAGAGGCGCCCTGGTACTAAAGGCAGGGCAGAATCAGATGGAAACTGAAATTAGCACTTTTGGATAGTTTGTTATTAAAAGACTATTTTTGCTACAGATTTTAGCATATCTGGAAGATTTTGTGAGGGGCAGTGTCTGATAATTGGACCCTCAAAAGGCCTAAAAAATAGCCTGATTTGGACTTTGGAGACCAGAGCTTTTTCTACAAAGAATGAATTCGTAATCTTTAGAAATATTGTTAGAAAACTCAATTATTTTTTGTTTTTAGCTGATATTTATGAGGATTTTGAAAAGCGGGTAATAGCCCTTGGCATTGAAACAGAATGTGTAGGTGGTGGGCGCATCGAGCATAGTGAAAAAAAACTTTTTGTTTATGGATATTCAATGGTATTCTTTATTTGCAAACTTATTCTTTTTTATTTTTGATATTTCATTTCAAGGAATTAAATTATCTGATTGTTCAGGGGGGGGGTCAATACTTTTAAGTGCATATTTTGTCTTCTTTACTTAACTTTCCAAACAAAATTCATCTAAAATTACTTCTAGTTAGGAGAGCCCAATTTGTAATGAAAAACATCAACAAAACTTTTCCAAAAGTTGTTTTTGATACCTTTTTCAAATTTTCTTTATCCGACCACCTTTTTGCCATTTTTAATATTCTAGTGGATTGTTTTGGTTTCAACCTACTACAATCGTAAAATTTGACCTTTTAAACAAGGGGTAACAATTTCTTTCTTGAAAGGTCTATTTTGAAACACAGGGTTTATCAGTGATATGTTGTAATCTCCTCTTTATTTATAGGGATATGGGCGTGCTGATCATACAATATCTGTACAGCTATTAAAAGAATTTTATCCTGACTATACATCAATAACATATTCGGATGAGGGGTACTAATAAATCACACTAGTTTTAGAATTTCTTTATTTCACTAATTAACTAAAACATTTTGAAAAATTTATTTCTTAAAAGAGGGAAACTGAATTTTCAAAAATTAATATGGCTACCTGAAACACAGAATATAATATTTAGTCCATGAGTTCAGACATGTCCAGTCTGAGTCCAACATATTTTATTCTATATGATTTGACCTTGCCAACATGGAAATTCCTATTTCAAAATTAGGCCCTCAGGTCACGGCCCTGAGATCATGAAAATGCACAATCTTAATGACCTGTAATAGTAGGAATTGCATTGTAGGGTAAGGCTTGTACTGAACTGAAAGAGTTTGATTTCGAAAGTCAATTTTTTGGGCTTGGATACCCTTCGGTTCCCCTTACACTCTTTGTTATAGAGTTTTTAGTAACAATATTATATATATTGAGATTATTTATAAAAATTTGTTATTTGATTATTTGTTCATCGTTTGTAATCAATCTCTTTCTAAAGTATACATTATACATATAGTAGGGTTTAAAACTCTTTAAATATTTTGGATGTCCAAGTTCACCTTTCGCTAATTAAGGAAAGCTTGTTTTTAGATTCAATTAGACCTACCCCTTCACCTTTTTTAGGAACATTGTACACTAAAAACTCAAAATGTAATGTTTACAAGCATTACAAGTCCTTGATTTGAGAAGATTAACGTTTTTCTTAAAACAAGAATAGGACCAGACCTAGCAAGACAAATGTTTTGAAAATTAAATTCTTTTTTTATAATTTCTTTTGTTATTTTCAATAAAACAAAAGTTTAATGTGTTGCTCACTCACTGTTTTCCATTAAGAAAAAATAATTTCATTCCTCTTATCCAACTATTATTAATTGTTTTGGTACAAATAGAAAAGAAGGAAATGTTCATGTTTCTTTTTTAAGTAAAATCTTTCTCCTATTTTTCCTCTAGTTAAAAGCTAAGGTTAAGAAGAAGATTAAAGTTTTCAATAATTTTCTTACTTTTTCTTCTCTCTCTCAAGCAAGATGTTTTTTTCTCTTTTTCTTCTTTTATTTTTCGGTTTTGGGCTTAAGAAATCCAGCAGGGAAATTTCATGTAAAGGAGGAGAGAAAAATGGGATATACTTTATTTCAGTTTTGTATTTTATGTAGTTCCTTTTCTTTTCAAAATTATGACCAGGTATATAGAAAGAAATTGAGTTTTACAAACATAATTTTGTTTTTCTGTTGACTTTTCATAGATACTTAGATAGATACTACTTTCCTAACTTCCTTTGTAAAAGTTTTGGAGGAGGGGCACATATAAAAATAGTTTTGTCGTTTTCATGGTTTTATTACACTGAATTTAATTTTTTTTGAGTGTGGGATATGTGAGATATTTTGATTCAGAATCTGTACCTATTGTTTGTTTAAAGGGATTCCTATTTTGATCTTGAGTGTAAAACATTTGCTGAAAATAACTTCAGTTTTGTTCATATTTCAATCTTGAAGTCTAAGTATTCAAAAGGTTAGGAGGAAGTGTTTGTGTGGGGTCGAACATCGTTCTTTGTCTGATTCAATTTGTTTACTCTTTAAGAAAGTACCATTATTTGTAATATTATTTTATTTTTTGGACCTACCAGCAGGAGGTCCTATAAATTAACCTATGTTCGTCCGTCCGTCCGTTCGTTCGTCTGTTATGAGCTTTTCTCGAGATTGGTTCATGAGTTATTTCTTCAAATGTGACGGAACCTGATTTTTAAGGAAATTTTTTTCGCGGCTGATTTTGGCCAAAAACAGCCTTAAAAAGAGGTTTTTGGGGATTTTCGCGAGATTGGTTTATTATAATTTTTCTGATTTTTTACGCAAAGTTGAGTATTTGGATACTCTCAAATGCGACAGAACCTGATTTCTCAGGGAATGAATTTGCGGCTGATTTTGACCAAAAACGGCCTTAAAAAGAGGTTTTTGATGATTTTCTCCAGATTGGTTCATTATCTTTTTCAGATTTTTTACACAAATTTGGGTATTTGGATACCTACAAATGCGACAGAACCCAATTGCTGATTTTGGCCAAAAATGGCCTTAAAAAAGGTTTTTCGTGGTTAATGATAACTATTTTTAAATTATATTTTGACCTTTGACCTAAACGTGCCACTTTTTGACATTATTAATTATTTTTTTGTTTTGATTGAAGATAAAAATTGTTAACCCGTTTTAACATCAGGTTTACCGATCTTCTTATTTCTTATTTATTTTCCATTTGGTTACTTTAACTTTATGTTTTTTTTCTGTCTGATCATCTGACATTCAGCATGTGGCTTGTTAATCTTGTAATCTCAGAAAAGTAAACCCATAATAACGAATATAATGACAACCACAGAGGAATTGTCAGGTTTCATTGATGAATTCATGAGCATAGATGAGAACGAGAATATGAAGACAAATGAAATAGCAGGAGCTGCAGATGAAGAACTAATTCATATTGAACAAGTGGATACAGTTGAAGCAACTCCTTTCTTTCAAGACACAGTGGATCTTTCATCGCATTCTCAAGAAGGTTTGTTTGTTGTTGACAATTTCTGCATGAAAGGATTTTTCATAAAAGGGTTTGACAAAATGTCTAAGATGTATATATGTTATATATGAGGCTCCCAAGAGTGATTGGGTAAATGGACTTTTTTCATGGCGTGAATTCAGGAAATTAGGTAGCTTCTGTGATGTGAAAAATGAATTTTCGATGCTTGAATGCAATATTTTTCCTAATTTTCCCGATTGGCGTGGTGAAAGTGTCTCTGATTTTGGAAAAATCGGGATTGCATTGCATGAATATTAAAAAGAAATGTGTATATCTCTCCCCTCGACTTTAAATTAATTAGAGTGGGTTATACTACAAACGACAACAAACCTCGTGGAGTGAGCAAAGTTTATTAAAAGTTGTAATATCCAAGCCAATTTAATTTTTATTTGAAATATGAAAAAAGCCTAAAGGATTGTCATTTTTTTTCAGATCTTTTAAATGGAGAAACCTTCAAATATGCTGTGGAACGTCAACTATCAGAGAGTGGAAAAATCACCAGCATTGATTACGAGGTAGATGGAAATAAGATAATGATTCAAGACCTGAAAGGTTCGGTTGTTTCACTCAAAGTGGCTACTTCACGTATTGAAAGGGAGGTTAAGGAGCTTTCAGATACAGTGGTCAAGTTCAACACAGGTATGTCGCATTTATCTAGATGGTGAATTTATCCAGGGATTTTTTTTAGGATCTGTTTTGACGCTTGTATAAATGACCTACACTGTAAGAGTAGTCTTTGTCACTTAAAAGCAGTAAACTCTAGTTGTAACATAGGTGCATAGTCTTTGTCGTTAAAAATAAAACAGTGGTATTTTCAAAAAAATTGAGGCTCAATTTTTTATCAAGAATGCATTTAAAATCCAAAGAAGCTTATAAATATAAGTCTGGTTTTTTAGCTTTATATGTTCCTACTTATTATCTATTTGGCTGTTATGCTTTTAAATATATTTTTTACTTATTCCAGACAGAAAAACTTTAGACAATTCTTTGGTCGATTTGGAGTTTCGTTTCAACGAGTTGGTGACACACGAGGATGGAGACCTGGGAACGAGTAGAGAAACAACAAAGACATCAACTAGTGAGGAACGCGAAAAGAATAATGACTTTCAAAAACACATAGTGACACTCATCGAAAAGTTGGAAAGCAAAGTGAAATTAATGGATGAGAAGATATGCACTATTGGTGAGATTTTAGAAATGTTCCACTCATTTTTCTTGATTTTTGTACAACTGAATGAATTGAAAAATGAGTGAAATCTAACTACCTTTTGATATTTATCTCGCCCTTTGAAGTGAAGATTATTATTTAGTAGATAACATGGTCGGGTCAACTTATGATCGACTTAATGGTTAATTCTTTCTCTTCAATTCTCTTTAAAAAGTTTTTATTATTATGGAACCTCAAATAGTTTATGTTCGGTCACATAAATAATCCCATTTTGTTTTTGTTGAAATCTGCTTCCAGCCAGGAAAATATAATTCTTCCTACCTATAATTATAATTTCTTTCAGACCAACACAATGCTCAAGTGAAGTCTTTGTCAGAAGAAATTTTGAGACATGAGAAAATTGTTGAAGAATTAAAGAAATTGCTAACTCAGCAGGGGAATGAGTTGTCAAAAATCAACTCTCAGAAATTAGAAGAAGGTATTTATGAAAGAATTCACCTTATCATTCGAACGTATTTACTTAAATCTCGTGGTCCAAGGTACGATAAATTTCAAATATTTGAATTTGAGCTTTAATTATAGCGCCAATTGATATTTCTGACAGACTTTTTGAATCTTAGACCGTAGACAAATATTATTTTACTGCCATATTATCTAGACAAGTTTTCCCTTATGCTGGTCAGTTTGATGGTTCTTCTTCCTCAATTTTTGCATTGGAGTTGAATTTAGATTTTTTTGCTTTTTTCTTTTAACAGCATCTAAAGCGACAAAAATGAAGGAACAAAAGGCTGTAAGAGAAAATCCAAAACTAGTAGTCGCATCATCGCCGTCTAGCAATGTCGTTGCTTTACAATCATCAGTCAATGAATTCATCGCTAAAACAGAACTCAATGAACGTAGCATTGCCACAGCTTGGGTTGGACTTGTTGGTGCTTTACTGTTAATACCCATTGCATGGCTTCTCGGAAAGTTCTTCTAAATTGGTGTCATCCATTACGTAATCTTTAGTACGGAAGCATCCTAAAGAGCTGGATGCTCGCCACCAGTTGGGAATCTTTAGCAATATTACAAAATCAGAATTACGTAATAAAATCAGATTACGTAATGGATATCAAGAATAGAAAATCTACGTAAGTTGTTTTCCAGTAACGAATCTACTGAAGAAGGATTCTGTATATCATTGTTATATCATTGTAAAGTGTATCGCATGAAGATCGAAAAGGCAACTGGGTCTCCAATGCGATGCAAACAGAGAAAATTTATACTTGAGCCTTTGTGCATTTTGGACTGTTTTTGTTTTATGGAGACTCAAACCAAGGTCTTTAAGTTTTGTTTTTTTATTTGTTTTTTTTTGGAAAATTTACTTTTGATTTTTTTTTAATAATCGACGAGTAGTTTATTCATATTTAGATGGGAACCCCGTCTAGTATTGTTAGTGTTGCTCCTGTGTAAATGCCGTTCGTTTGACTCTTGTTTGAAAGTTTTATACAATTTTGATATGTTCACACTACTAGACAGGGGCAGAGATTCCAAATCAGGGCGCGCATTTTGATTGGTTCATGCTCTATTGTTTAAAAAAATAAACAAACGTATGACGTCAAACAGTCTTTTTGTTTATAATAAGTGGCGCGAGATTTGAATTATTTTGAAAAATTAACGGTTTTTTCTTTTGTAATTTGAATTGTTGAGCTGTAACCATAACAATTTTCATGGCTTCTTGTTGGCTTGGGTAGTCAATATAGAATGTAGAGTATATGTCCAGACTATTTGATAAACTAAGCTAGATATTTTTCTGGTTAATACATACCCGTTTTGATGTGGAAATTTAAAATAAAAAGAACCTCTTCGCAAGAGCGAGAAACAGCTGACGTGAAGTGTCCCTCCTAGTACCTATAGTGTAATGTTATTAAATATATTTATTTTAGATTTTTAGGTGTATTTATTGTTTGAAAGATAATAGATATTATTTCATGTATTTTTATTGTGTATACTCCCATAAGAAGATAGATGTATTTTATTCGTTATTTATTTGTTGTTCATATTATTGAAAAATATATTTCGAAAGTTCTGTTCTATTTGACGTCTATTTTGTTGTTATTTTGTCTTTCTTGCGTTTTATAACCCTTCAAAACCTTCGTTCAAATTTTAACGTCACTATACTCCAAAAGGCGTTGTGGTGTGGTGGTCATCGTTCTTAACCTTCGTCCAGGAGGTCCGAGTTCCATTCCCACTGCGGTACTACGGTTCACTTGGCAAGTGAACGTACGCACGTTCGCCTGGGTCAACCCATACCATGCGAGGGAAATTGGGTACAATAACTCTGATACAAGAGTGTGGGTAGGATATGCCAGACTATCTATATACTCCGAAAACTAAGAATTCACTCTACCTTCTTCGTGGATAGATCTTGATTGTAATGTCACGTGTAAGAGGACAGCCAAGTCACTTATCTTTTTAAGAGCTAACTCAAAAAGTCATCTACATCTATAATGTATGTAAACGTTACAAACTCCACACACGATGGTAGTATTTTTTTCGAAATGTAAAAATCGGCCTGCCGGTGCAGGTTTGGTACAGGCTAGCCCCCGTCTCGGTCAGTATCTCTGATTCGCGAGAAAACGAAAGTTCCCAATAAATTTTCCCGATTTTTATTCCTAGAATTCGTAAATGAACCAAGTGGAAGAGAGCTGTTTTAAAATGGTAGACAAAGTTGCGATTTTTGTTATCCCGTTGTCAGGCAAGTAAAGTAAGTGATCATTGAGCTTTTCACATTTTTCTGGCATATTTCTTGCATTTTTGAGAGGCTTATAGTATCCTATTTAAAATTTTCGTGGGTTTTCTCATCTGGTCAGCATGAGGTAACTTTTGTGGCTGATATAGCGGTCACATAATAGCTAAACTGTTTTATTCAGCAGTGTGATGTAAATTTGTAGATGGCCCTATCTATATCTACAATGTCCCTTCCCTAATTTTGCCACCACTTTGGTAATTGGCAGCTAATATCAATTGAACCTCTTTGACAGTAAAATTTACAACTTTGAGCTTTTATCTTTCCACCTACAGTACAATAAAAAGCAGGAAGGAACAGGAAGGTTCATTTTAAAATAGGAGTGTGACAGATTTAGTATTAGATAGAGGGAGGGGTGACAGTAGACATAGGACCATCTTCTATATAGGTCGATTCAGCTAAACTGCACTTATCTCAATATACAACAAGTTTTTAGAGATCCAGTATGGATTTCGTGAAAATTTACAACAAAGATAATATTCTAATAATTATAGATAGCTCACGGCAACAAAAATTTAAAATTCTACAGGCAAATATTTCGATGCTGAAGGCGTAAAAACACCATAGGCGTTTTTGAAACAACAGGGGTTTGGGGCGCTGTAAGCCCTCAGTGGGTCCAGGGCAGGTGGTGAGGGTTCCGAGGGCAAAGCCCCCGAAAGCTCTACGATATTTCCAGTTTATAAGCCTAATTATTGCTTAAAATTCCAATCTTTTTAACCAGAATTAGTTCTCACATTAGTTTGTTACTGCGTCGCGTGTTGGCCATTTTGAGAAAACAATTTCAGATTCTGCCCGTGTGAGATCTTTGTTTCGGTTAGGCGGCCATCGAAAAATAGTTCTGTTCGCGTCGCAGAAAGTCTCAAAAATTGATGCGGGTGCGGAAAAATTTCTGGATTTTTTAAATATTGCCTGAAACCCCCTCCCCCAAAGAAAAAGTAACACATTTGAAGAACTAAGTTGTTTCTTCTGGATTCTTCCCGGATTTTTTCCGCATCTCCGCACCGGAAAATCAGTGAAAAATATGATGCGGGCGGGCGACGCGAACAGAACAATTTTTCGATGGCCGCCTTATATCATGTACGTTTATCTTTTCAGAATAGTTTCCCCCGCCTATACGTTTATTTCCCCCTTTTTGTTTATTAATCCAGACGATGTCAATCGAAATTTTCAATTGTCAAAACAATCAAAATTAATCGATTGCAATTGAAATATTGGTGTTCGTTCCAAATTTTCGGTAAATAATAATAAAATAATTTTTGTTCAATTGTGTTAAATTTTTAGATTTTGCACGATTCGGCCTCTTTGCCAAAATAAAATCAACCCACAAATACAAAAAAACTAAACAGACAATTTGCAGCTCTAAAACAAAGTTTAAAGAAAGTTTAATACAATCGTACACAATCAAACTAAAATTCAATTGAAATAATCGAAATTAATTAAGAATTTTGCGTTTGCGTTTGATTGATTTCGATTTTTCAATTGCGATTTTTGTTTGATTGTGTTTGATTGATATCGTCTGGATTAATTTTGAACCTTTTTTTAGCAAGTTTTGCTGAGTTATAAAGTTTAGATAGACTTTGATTTTAGTTTCAAACACTCAACGGTTACTTTTGAATGTTTATAATTTGACAATCAAACGTTTTTAATGCAATCATGTTGTTTATAAAGCAAATTGAGTGCATGTGTCTTCGTTTATTCGGGTCTCAAGAGTAATAAGGTATCCAAGAGAAAAGGCACATGAAATGAAGGAAAATTTCCATTTTTTATTACAGCAACAAACATTCTTGAAGGAGAAGCATCAGAATCTGATGATGAAGAAATTTCTCACAACACATTTGTCACAAAAAATGTTCCAAAAAGCCCTATTGAATCTATCAAGGTAACAACTCATGAAACTACCTTAAGGAAACTAATTATGATGAGTACTAATTTTGGCGAGTGGGCAAAATCAATTTTCTTTTCATTTTTGTGAATGACAGACTAAAACTTCTCTTTTTTACCGTTATATGGGCAATTTCAATAAAAAAGAGAGGTGATTTTGGTTAGAGGCAATAAATATTAATTTTGGCGAGAACTTATTTTGGTGAACCTTGACTTTTTTAGATTTTGGCAAGTACTAATTTTTGCAAATTTGGTCAAAATTCGCCCAAACTAGTTCCCTTAAGGTATTCCTAATGTTGTATATATAGTTTCACTTTTGATTGTTACCCACCCCTTCTGTTCATAGGGGTCGTTCACATAGTACGTACGCATGAAAATGACGAAAAATTGACCCCCCCTCCCCCCATGTACGCAAGCGTACGCATTTGCTCTGACCCCCCCTCGTTAGTACGTACTTATTTACGGCTACCCCCCCCCCCTTTTTTTAAATAATATTAAAATACAAAAAACTCAATGGAATATTAGCCATATATAGGGTACATGGTA
>JAUJPO010069801.1:0-11911 GCA_032270745.1 Tiaropsis multicirrata
AATTAATATTGAAATCGAGTTTTGATCAACTAAGACAGGCCAACAAACGTCCGAAGTTTTTTGTGGACCACCCGGTAGATATAATCTTAATCTTAATCTATTCGATTTGGCACGCCAAAAAAACCAACTGATTAAAATAGGCCCAATAGCAATACCTTTTGCCGTCCTTTTCTTATAGATGTCGTTAAACTGCTGTTAGAATACTGTTCGGACGTGAACGACCCGGGTGGTGCACACTGCGGTGGCATCACACCACTGCACGATGCATCGCAAAACGGCCATTTGAAAGTCGTTAAGCTTCTCTTGGAATATAATGCAGATGTATACGCCAAATGTAAAGAGGTAAAATACCAAGCAGACACACAATGTCCACATACCTTATCGGACAAAACAATGTCGGACAAAACAATGTCGGACAAAACAATGTCGGACTAATTTTTTCGTCAGACATAATTTTCCGTCAGACATAATTTTCGTCACCCACAAATATTTTCGTCACTTTTGTCCAAAAATATGCAAATTTCACCTCCAAAAATTTTCGTCACTTTTGTCCGACATTTTTTTTGTCCGATAACGATATTCTGAAGTTTAAACAACGTTGTTTAGACGTTAGAGCAACGCTTTGTTGTGCCTCTGCTGGGAAGTCATGATGTATTCAAGAAAGGGTTACCGCAATAAACGGCGGGGTTGGAAAACTATGTCTTTGCTTTGGTTTGGTAGAAAGTATTGGGTCTTCATAATAATGATGTAATTGTTTTATAAAAACGTGTTTTCGGCATTTCAGAGTAAACATTAGCACCCCGCCAGCAGGCACACGACGTTGTTTTAACCTTGTTTCAACGTCAAAAAAACGTTCTGACGTTAATACAACGTCGTTTAGACGTCAAAACAACATCCTGTACCTGCTGGGGGTAGCAATACCTGTAGATGATCTCATTTCTAAAAAGTCTGCAGATCTGATGTCCGAGAACGGAGTTGAAATCTGCTTTAGATCTTTTAAATCTAGAGTTATCTTCTTGTACACCCTTTCCAGGACAGGAACATACCGTTGTTTTGACGTCTTAACAACATTGTTTCAGCGTCAGAACGTTATTTGGACGTTGAAACAACGTTGAAACAACGTTGTGCGCCTGCTGTGTATATATCCTTTCGACGTAATTAATTAAATGGACTTGAATTTTATTTAAGGGACACACACCGTTACAATTAGTACAAACAGCTATACAGAACGACGAAGAAGAACTCACAACGAGCAGCAGTCAAAATACCGAATCCCTTCTTTCCTTACGTCGCCGTGTTGCCGTTCTCTTACGTGACGCAATGACGAAAAAGAAACGTAAATCTTTACAGCGTGGTGGAAATGCTAAAAGCGTTGCTGAAAATAATCGGAATCGATTGATGTTTGAAGATTTCCCCGATTCGGAAAATATAAATGATGTCGGCGGTTCCCAGGTATGATCGTTACTATAAAGCTCTCTTTGAGTGCAATAGTAGCACTATTTACCGTATTTACAAGAACGAAAAGTAGAGGATCGAAGACGACCAAATTTCCCCGTATCCTTTTTTTATCTTGTTTACATGCAAACTTGTTTATATGTTACTGATTTTGACATTTTTTAAAGATGAAATATGTCGACTAGGGATCGGAGGACGTTAATTAAAGTTACAATTTCTACAGCTCTGTCAAAGTTTTAACCTTTTCCGTGCCGAGCCCCTTTTTAAAATTAACACTGACCGTTCCCGTCGTCTGCCCCGAAATAATAGGGAAATGAATGCTCAGCTTTGGCTGAACAATTAGAGGTTGGTTTATAGCTCGTTTGATAGCTGATAGTCTCTTCTTTCTTTTTGGGCCCCTTCGGGGCTGCCCGTTTTAGGCTTGGCGGCGTGGTGCAGGGCGTTCCTTTTTAACAACTGACTTACTTGACGGCTTTAAATCAATTTTTTTCTTCAATTCTATTAGATGGAGGACATAATCTAGTGTAACTGAACCAAGTTTTTTGTATTTTCGATCACTCAATTTCAAAATATGACCAAAAAACGGTCAAAATCTCAAGAAAAGTGAATTTTTGGCAAATTTGGGCAATTTTTTGACCTTCAAGGTCAAAATCACTTCCAAAAGACCAAATTTCGAATTTTTTTGTGTTGCAACTGAATGCGCATTTTATTTCCGTCAACTCAGGCCAAAAATCAAGATTTCAAGTTGAACATGCAGGAGGGCTTCTAGCCATCAATAACGAGGTTACGCAAGGAGCTTTTTATGACCTTAGAAGCGTATGATCCAGCCTGTACATAATTTGTCTAAGCAAAACTTGTAAACAAAAATCTATGGACAGGCTGGATCATACGCGTCTAAGGTCATAATAAATAGCTCCTTGTGTAACCTCGCTAATGGCACTTAAAGGGTTAAAAAAATGGCTCTACTAGCATAAGTCTGAGCCTTTTGATTCCATCTAGGTAGACTGCGATGAATTAGTAATCGTTCTATGTTAAGAAAAATCATCAAAAATATTATTTTAAAGTGCGATCAAAAAGCAATATTCTTTTTCGTTCGCCGTTACTTTAGGACGATGACACAAGTGACGAAGAAGATCTATCGCCAGGCATTCCTTTCAAGAAGAAGAAATTAAATCCAGAAGACCAACAACGCCAATCACTCGACCAAGACTCACCAGAATCCCCACCATCTCCTTGTGTTGCTAAACCCTCATCTGGTGAGTGTCTGGGCGATGAATGGTCCAAGCAGACACACCTTTATTTCAACATTGCTTTAACGTCCAACAACGTTTTGACGTTGAAACAACCTTGTTTAGACGTTAGAATAATGTTCAGGGCGATGAATGAATGAAGCGCTAGATTTTTTTATATTTTATGTAAGATAATGGGGAGGTTTAGCAGGCTCGAATCAAAGGTAGGCTATAACCAATGGAGGAGAGTGCACAAATATTGTCCTATTACCTTATATGGAACTTACCCTTCTTGAATAAGAGACCTTCTGTATCTGCCAACGCTGGTTAGAATAACTTGAAGATGAATTACGAAGACAGACGGGGTGTACACGGGTCTTCCAAATACCTTATCGGACAAAAAAATGTCGGACAAAGGTGACGAAATTTTTAACTCCAAAAAAAAAGTTTTTCGGGCTAAAATTTGCGTTTTTTGGACAAAAGTGACGAAAATATTTGTGGGTGACGAAAAATATGTCCGACGAATAATTTAGTCCGACGAAAAATTAGTCCAACATTGTTTTGTTCAATAAGGTAGCACACATTTCTACAGGGTAGTGTATGGGTAGCAAGGTTAAAAATAAATATCTTCTTTGTGTTTCTAGAACGAAATTTCCACGTTAAAAACCTTGAAGGCAACAAGATACAGAAGAAAATGGTGATGCTTTGCAAATTTGAGACCAGTAAAATTTCAATAAACCTACCTTCTATATCTTTAAGGTAATATGCTGCAAGACACAGGAGAAATGGATGTTCAAATACCAAGAACAGGTTGCCAACGCCGAAGTTGTCATGGCGACGGTGGTGAATCCGACGAATGCGATGATGAAATAATGCAACTCTTTCAGCAACAGGTAAGTTTTTAGTGTTTTTTTTCTTTTGTTTGAACCTAGTTTTTAAGAACATTCAGGCTGAAATTTGTTCGAAACTTAAGAACATCTTAAGAACGTGCCAAGCCGAGCTAATTATTTTTTCAACTGCAAGGGAGGATTTTTCACGGGGTGGTATCACGGTTTTGGTTGAGACAATGCATTATTCTTTGTTATTGCATTTCGATTCATATATTATTAAAAACATGAATAGAACTAAATATGTAAAGTGTAAAAGTGTTATAAGGCCAAACAAAAAATATTTTGTTCAGAATTGTATTAAACGCTGTCGCGTAAAACGCCAACGCGAAAGCATGCCAGAAGATCACATTCACTTCAACTTTGGCGTGCGATATATTTTTGCTTTTAGTCAAGTATGTCTATCTGATTTCATTGTTGGTCGTTGTATTGTCATCCTTTTGACTGGGCACACCTTTCTGGAGGTGCACGTTATTGTCGTTGGGAGGGTATGGAGCTGCAAAATTGAGCTCATTGAAGTTTTCCGTAGTAAAGTCTCTTAAACGAGTTTGGAGAACGAAGCATCGAGACAAAAATTACTCATTTATTTAAGCAATTTTTAGAGTCTTTTGTACTAAAGAACAACATGGCCTCAATTTGGCACAAACTTATCGTTGGCCTCGTTTCCAAACACATTTAACTTTCAATTCGTTACCTTTGAGAAAACTGGAAAGTACATCAGTGCAGTGCAGGATCTGTCGGTTCAATTTACCAATAAGTAATATAGCTTTGTATTAGTATATATTATATAGGTATTTTTAGTTATGATATTACATTTATACCATCATTTTATATTTTCTGAAAGACAGTTTCAGGACAACTCAGAAACAAAAACGCAAAGGCTCAAAATATCTCTTGCGGTTTAATAATCATTACGTCATTTGTGCTTTGGAAAACGAGGCCAACGATTATTTTGCATATCTCGAGAAAGAAGATTAACTGACAACACACGGTGACCAACAAATGAAATCTGTGTAACCCAGTTATTAAAAGACGTATTTTCAATGTTGTTTTACGTCCATAAAAAGGTTTTGACGTTGTTTGAACGTCGTTTGAACGTCGTTTTTTGTTACGAATAGGAATGTTCAGAGAAAATGGAAGATGAAGACAGCAATTATGAAAGCATGGCAGAAGATATGAGCCCACCTGTTGTCTTTGTTAACGATGCTACGCCCGAAAGCATTCCTTCAGAGCCTGTTGTTTCAGAGAATGATAGACCGTTGGAAGTCAGTACTTCTAGAACAAAAAATAGGTCTCATGCCGGTAGACCTCAAAGTAGGACACAACATAAAACCTCGGCAGCTCAACGTCGGGTGCAGACTAGAATCAGTTTTTCTCGATCGCCCAGCCCTGCAACAAACACAAGGTCATCAAGCCCGTCTATTTTTACGGAGGGTGATAGACGGCTAGAAGACTTCATAATCGACGACACGTCATCGCATCGGAAAAATAAAGGGAAACATCGTCAAAGTCGGATTGAATTTACCGTTAATGCGACGCCAGGGACGTCACACTTCTCTATTGACCGTAGAACAGATAATAAATCTCGTAATAATAACAAAACTCAGAATCGTAGAACTTCTTCAACCGCAGGTAAAAGGCTAAAAAATACTCAACGCCAGCAGCACATAGAGAATTTTCACCCTATCGAAGTACAGGATGAAAACGATATTAACGTAGATAACAGATTGAGCTATAATATTCCTTCCAACTCGACACAACCGGTTTCGAGGCCGTCCGGACCCATATTCAGGGTCAAAGTCCGGATTTCAAACCATTGTTTATTGGTGCCATGCCAACAAGCAGATGAGAAGACGATACAATGGTTGATTGATCAGGTATGATTAATTTTTTTTAAAGATGGTTTAAAAGTCACGTTTTTTATTAAAACATATTTTATAAGAACATTCAGGCAGTGATTTGTTCGAAAATTCAAGACAAAGTTTTTTTCACGCTTTAAAATAAAAGGTGGTATTACGGTTCTCTCAAGACAATGCATTTTACTTTGTTATTTTGGTTTTAAGAACACGAGTATACGAAGACCTGAGGTTGGAAATAATTGGAAAAATATCCAGCCTCAACGAAAATTTTGATGTTCTTCTAAAAAAAGACGTCATGCTTTTTTGCGTTGAAAACAAGATTACGTCATTCGCTCGTACGCTTAAAAAGTTTCTAGAAACATTTCAGCTGTTGATTAAAAAAAGTTGCGCGATTCGCTCGATGAGTTGAAACAAGGGTTTCAACTCGGGATATTTTCATGTTTTATCATCTTTTCAGCAATTGCGACAGATTGATTTACGCAAATGTTTAAGGTTTTGCGAAAACTGGATTTGGTGGTTTTTGACCATAATAAATTTTCGTTAATAAGCTAATTGTTATAATTCTTTTATCCAATTTCCAGGCCAGTGAACGTTATTGCAAACTAACGGACGTTGCTACGACCATCACCCTCCAAACACAAGATGGCGCCCATTTGAATCCATCTGACGTCATCACAAACGTCATCGACAATAATGAAGAAATCTGTGGTCTGGTCCTCGGATTAAAATTCCCTCCACTGGTTGAACAGTACACTAACAAATGTCAAGAGAAAGGCATAGGTACGATCTTATACAAAATGCTAGACCCGACTGGTAAACACCTTAAGCAGTTATACTATTACTTCCAATCGTTGATCTTGATCTTAAAGGAAAAAATATTTCAGATACACTATTGGAAGAAATGTTTTTGCGAAATTAAATTCCGTGAAACATCTGATGATCAGGTTAGAAATTATTTACCGACTGAATTATGACCTTTTTAGACGAAATTAGATGACTTTCAAAAGGTTAACAAATTTTTCTTTTAGATCAATTAGACCAAGTCAAAGAGTTGTTTTCTTTGGAAGAAGAATTACGCTTGTTATCCTTGAACAATGTGTACATAACATCGATGGATTTTGAAGCTGTTTTTCCTTGTATCGCTTGCAATGTCCACATAACGTCGATTGATGTCTCCAACACTTATATCGGTAAGGGGCAATTTTCTGTTATTCTGAATGTGTGTTTTATAGGCACATGTTTTCCTACAAGAAGCATTTTCTGTAGAATTAACTGCTACTATTCGTTTAATAGAACCGTTTTTCCCGATTGTAGCGTATTTTGTTTTATCATACCGAGTGCCCCACTAAAGGAGTTTCAATGTTTGATCAAGTAAACCAACTAGTATGCTCATTTTGATCGTAAATATAAGAATTGAGGTGCATACGAAAGAAGAAAGTCTTATGAAATTTTGAGATATCATTTTCTTAAATTCGGTTCAGTATTTACCAAGTTATAATATGGATATATTATACAATAGATAAAGTTCAAAAACTCGTCAAATAACATAAAGAAATTACGTTTACCGTCGGTTTTTCGGATTTAGGTTGTAAAAGAATCGTAATTGGAATATGCACCGGCACATATAAACTTTTAAAAAGAGAAAGCTGACTATATTGTTCTTTGATTCTCATGAAATTATTACACAGCGTCTATATTCCATTGTCATTATTCATTCCGAATCCCTAACACAATAACAGATTTTTTATCACCGTGATAGAAATCCTTTCGAACACCATAAACCGCTTTCCATTCTCCAGGACCATCGTATTCACAGCATTGCTCCACTTTCAAACATTTTTTATCTGTCAAAGGATGAAGGAGCACGAACTTTGCACTATTCCAAAACTCTTTTTCATCATCTTCGACGTAAAGAGTTTGAGACCTATCAACCCGGTCATAATATATCTTACTATTTGTTTCCATAACATACAAATGATCGTAGCACTTTGCACAGTCACGTTTGGTGAACACGTATTTTGTATCACCACTCAAAACAAATTCAGTTTCTCTGTGGCTATGTTTCAACAGCAAAGAGATTTCTTGATACCATTCTTGATATGTCGTGAACAAATTAAACTCAACTGGCTTCCCTTCAAAGAATTTGTCAACTCCCCAACTTAACTTACCAGAAGTGGTTAAAAGTCGTCCTGGTGTTTTGTTTGCGTTTTCAAGCTCACTGATTTTCAATTTGTACTCATTTTCTCTAGCCGCCATCTCCTTTTCTATTTCGAGCATTCTAACTTTGTTTTGATTTTCGATCTCTGAAATCTTGAGTTTGTTTGAATATTCGATTTCAGCAAGCTTCATTTTGAACTCATTTTCTTTGGCTGCTATTTCTTGGTCTTTCTGGTTCAGCTTCAACTTGAAATCGTTGTCTTTTGTTTGAATCGTTTTCTCCGTTGCAACTATTTCCTTGTCTTTGGCAGCCAGTTTGTTTTGAAACTCGTTTTGTTGTCTCAGCATTTCTTTCTCCGTCTCACGATCAGTCAAAATTTTCTTTGATTCTGTTTCACGAGCACCTTTTAACTTCATAATTTCCATTTCGTGAGTCAACGATTGATTATCCTTTTCGAGCTGCATGATCTTCATTCGACTGTTGTTTTCAGATTCTAGAAAGTTTATCTTTGACTCAAACTTTAGTTTTTCAATTTCTCTTGTATGATTTTCTTTGAGTTTTGCAACTTCTTCACGATCGTCAGATTTCTTTGCATTTCTTCCACTGACACTGTGCGCTAAATCCTTTTCATCACAATGAGCAGAATCCATGCTTACTGTAACCTTGTATCTTTACATTCTCCTTGTGCTTCAACTTTAAACTAAAGCCAGTCTAAAAGTCACGATGCAAGGTTATGCACTCAAAACACTCCTTACATTTTTTGTTTTTTTAGCATTGTTTATTTAGTGCCATGCCATATCATATTTCACTAACTATTGCCATTTCGTAATGGACTTTTCCAGAAGAAATCTGTACCCCCCCCCCCTGTTGAGGATATAGGATATCCAGGTAGGAGGGGGGTCCGAAATTGGGGTTCAAAATTTTCAATACCATATGATATCCAGGGGGTTTATAAGAATTTGAGGATATCCAGTGGGGTTCGAAACTTTCGGCACACCTATATCCAGGGGGGTCGGTGTTAAGAAAAATCGACATCCTCAACAATGGGAATATGGATCTTTTCTGGAAAAGCCCAATGTCTGTAGATAATTCCCAGGGGCGGGGTGTGCTAGGGTTCAGGAATGACGGGTATGTGCAAACTCCATCCTTATATAGAGAAAAAACTTTGCCAAGAAAGTGACCCTTAGAGAGACTTTTTGGTAAATTTTGCGTCCAATTTCAAAATGTCGACCCTTTTAAAAAAAAGACATTTTTGTTTTTTTTCTGTTGTTTTTTTGTGACCATTAGAGATACTTTGGAAGATTGAAAACCCGACCTTTAAGGTCCGCACATACCCAGCAACCAACTAACTATAAGCATACTGACGTGTAGGCGTTTTTTTATAAGAACGCCGCCGTAAGTTGAACAAATCCTTCATAAATACTCTTACTTTTCTACCTAATTTTTTGGCTTTGGAGCCTTATGCTCTTTATGGTTTGTTTTTGGTTATAAAAAGCATGTAGATGCTTTGACAACAGAGACACTACTTAGTATATCATTCTACAGTTTTATAATGAACTTATTTTTGAAGTGGATTTTTTTTTTTGAGTAACTGCTACAATGTAGTAGAAAAATTCATCTAATAAGCGGTTGTACTTTACTTGTCAGGTTTCTTTTAACGGAAGGTCCCAGTTTCTAAGCAGAGGAGGTGTTGGCTATCACGGTCTCATCAAATGGGCTTTTCCAAAACCCTACTTTTTCGTAGCCTACTTGACGAGGATGTCGGTCTTTCTGAACACCAGCTATTATACATAAATGAATCTGCAGACTTTTGAGAACATTTTGGCATTTTAAGGGTCGAAAACTGCTATTTTAGCCTACATTTTGATAGATTTTTTAAGAGAGAAATCTAATAGAAAAATCTATAGCTTAGGCCAACCCTAAAAAGTTCTTCGTTTTTCCGCTTTACCGGGTAATGAAAATAAAACTCATGCGGGAGACCGGGAGACCGGAAATCAAGATTTCAAGTTGAAAATAGAAAAGGCGGAGGGCTTCGCCCTCCTGTATAGCCCATGTCGGATATATACGTAGTTGGCAGTCAACGTGTTAAACTTAAAGATGTTTTTTGTTTGTTTTTTCAAAATTTCAGAAGTTCTCACACCCATTTTAATGTTCATTATTTTTCTGCGGCCGGGTGACCTAAAAAAAGATTTCTCACCCGGCCGGTAACGCTGAAACGAACTTTTTTTAAGGTTGGCCTTATTAACGAAACGTTACTTTGCAATTGAGGGGTCATGGTGCCCCCTGGACATAATTATACCAGGGTTGGGATCCGGCAATATTTTCAATATTTTTGGCAGTTGGCAATAAAATCAATATTTTTTCAATATTTTGGACTTGCAGCAATATTTTTTCAGAATTTCAAGCAATACTTTTGTTTCACATGCTGGTCCATTGAGCATAGAACTATGCTTTATAATTATTCACTTTACCTCATGTAAATCCCTGTAAAACAGGCTGGCCGACACAGGCTGGAAAAATTGGAAAATCTTTTTTTGATCAAAGATTCGTAACTCTGATAAGCAATCTGCGAGAATCAATTTTCAAAAATGTTCTTGTCGGATCCAACCATGGCGGATCCTCCAAATAAAGAGAAAGTAAACTTTATTATGATTAGAACTTGTACAGACAGAAACAACTGGCCGAGACATGTCCCTCTCACTTATTTTTCCAAGCAATCACTTTATTGAAAACTTTAACACATTAAGATATTTTTCTTGAATTTTCTTCCATACTCTTGAAAAGTGGACTCTAAAATGGCACTCTTGACCTTTAAAATGCCTAAATTTTAGCAACGTATATTGCTCCCAGCAATAAGTAAGCTGGAAAACAATGCATGTTTCAGAATTAAGGCTGGAAAAATGTAATCTTTTCAGCCTATAATATGGATGGAAAAAGATATGTTTTTGGTCAAAAAGGCTGGATTTTTTTCATTGAAAGGGAGAGTGTGGCCACCCTGTAAAATGTCAAGTAGTTTTTGAGTCAGAAAAGTTTGACTACAATAAGTTCACAGTATTTTGCTTTTAGTTTACTCCTGCCAGGTTTGCCCTGACCACTGATGGGAACCTTGATTTAGCTATTTCAGTGTGGTTACTAGTACGGGAAAGTCCTGAGATTGGTTTCAGATCTGAAAAAAACCCTCCTGTAAAATTAGAAAACTCCTGGAATAAATTGTATAAAAAGAATAAATTAAAACTTTAATTTTTTGGTCAATCTGAAGAGGGTCAAATCTCAAAATTTTCTCATCGGATCCAAGAATGATTATGGGTCCTCCAATGCTGTTTTCGTAGAAATAAGAAACATTAGATATAAGTAGACCACTATTGAGTCATTATTTTATTCCAAAATCTTGAGAATTTTCCTTTCAACTGTCCTTAAAAAATAGGAAAAAGTCTGAAATTTGATTTCTTTTTTTACCCTGTTTTCAATTTAGTTGTAATGATTTACTAAACTGAAAGGTAAAAAGGCTAATCTGTAGCAATATTTTGAAATTCAAATTTTTTTGGCACTTGTGGAGCAATATAGAAATGAATATTTCTGAAATTTTTGGATCCCAACCCTGTAATACGCCAATGGTTGATATTATTGAGAAAGTACAAGAACTTTACCATTATGTTTAAAAAAAAAGTTAAAGTTTGTTTAACTTTCATTTTTTTTATTCGATTCGGACAGGTGACCAGAATTTCTCCCTTCTTTCGGACGCTTTATGCTGTTTACCGAACTGCACCAAGTTGAACTTGTCAACCATTGGCATCACATCGAAGAGTTTGAAACGTCTTGCACAAATCGCTTGCAGTCAACCCAAAGAAGAGCACAAGCTCGTCATGAAGGTATGAATGCCTCTTACCTTAGACCCCGCAGTGTTTTTGCACAAGTGACAATTTTCCACAATTTCTTTACAGAAAATCCAAACTTCAAATGACTGTTAATTTGGTGCTAAAATGGCCGGCAGTTTCCGACCCTTATATGCCAAAATGTTCTCGTTGCCTAACCATTATTTTTAATTTTTTTTTAAAGTCGGACCCCCATTTTTTATTACCTTGTCATTCTTTGCCACGGCAGGACAGGACATAGAAAAACACAATTTGCATCCAGTCTTTATCAAATAAATTTACACAAGAACTGTATTTTAGACTTAGTATACGTGATCAAATTCTAGAAACCATTCGTCAAGTCCAATAAGAGATATATAAAAACTGATTGCCAATCATTCCATCCAGTCCAAAGCCCAAAACGTGCGCCAAGGTCAGAAAAACACAATTTGCGTCCAGAACTGCGTGAACA
>JAUJPO010069812.1:0-11910 GCA_032270745.1 Tiaropsis multicirrata
AATCGGAAGGCTGATTAGAGGTTGCCATTGGTGGGAAAAAGTTACGGTAAATTAGCTCTTTTTTGCACAGGCCGTAAAACTTGCCTGAGGGGCTGTACATAGGCTTTTGTTTACAAGTTTTGTTTAGACGAATCATGTATAGGCCGCCACACACGCGTCGTCGAACGTTGCAGATAGCATTTTGCCTAACCTGGCTATTTTTGACGGAATTGGTATCTGCGATAACTGCACCCTGTTTTTGTTTTTTTAATTAATAGGTCTTGTTTTTCATTTGAACTAAAAAACGACTGAAAATGTTTCAAAAAAATGAAAAACGTGTATTTTTTCTGATAAAGATCTTTCAATTGAATTTGAAGTGACCTCCTCGGCAACAAATATTTTCACGCCCTCGGCAATGCTGATGACGCTTTTAACCCTCTTTAAAAATTTGAAAAAACACATATTGTTGCCAATTTGTTCACGGCCACTCAAAAATTAATCTAATTTATAAAAACCATTGAGTGAACTATTGTTGAATTATTTTAATTTATTGGCCAAATTTGTTGTTGACGTATTTTACGAATTGGCAGTTAAGCTAATGTGATTAACACCCTACTGACTTTGTTTATTCGACTTTGCGTATCAACAACACTAAGGAAATACTTATCTTTTGGGAGTTTACGATACCGCCGCCATTTTGAATTGTATATTGTTCCAAGAATTTCCGTTTAAAATGCCGTAAATCCAGCAATGATGGACTTTTTAGTCTGTGTTATACGATTTTAAGCCATTTTTCTGTTCGTCTCGACTTGAAAACTTTACTTTCCTCTGTGACTAGAATAGAATCAAGTCATATGCGCCCTCAAGAATCAAAATTGCTTGAGAAAATTGATTTGAAATATAGTGACAGACTGTGTAAAATTCTATTTAGTTAATATGTAAAATTTCTCAGCTGATTTTATCTTTACCGTTCCATTGTTTGTTCAAAACTATGAGGAATTCTTTAAAAAGTATACCAAAAATACTCCCGTGGAAGAGAGGGGACAGGCACTCTATCTTAAAACTACCGTAAGTTCGAACAATTGTGTTTCAAATAATCAGTAGTAGCAATCAGTAATATAGTCATTCAATAAATTATATTTTACTCAAAAATCAATTTTCAAATTTAAAGATAAGATTTTGGCTAAAAGTCCTTTGAGAAATTTCTTTACAGAATCTTTTTTCACGAATTCCTTCATGAGTAAAGGTTAATAAATGTTTTTTATAATCTTCAAAACTGATCCAAACTGCCCAAAACAAGTAACAAAATTGTTGAAAGTGTTTAAAAAAAGGTTTAATTAAATTTTGGACACCCTATCAAGTTCTTGGTAAATTAAAGCCGGGAAAAACTTAGCCGGGAAAGTTTTAGTCAATTTAATCATATTGGATATTTGAGGTATGAAAAAAATTTATTCATTAATCCAAAACTGCGCCTGATTTTATGTTTAAAGCATTTTATGCACGCTTTTTTATCAGAGTTTACTTAATAAGAATATTCATGATGTAGTCGGCCAAAAAGTTAAGAATGTTCTAAAGAATAAAGTCATCTTAAATTTTTCAAGGTCAATTTTTTTTAATTGGAAATTATTCCTAAATACATCTAAAACCTTTCTCAAGCTGATTCAGATGGCTTATTTATTCTTTTTTTTCAAGAATTAAATTGGGCTGCCCCTTGAGGGCATCAATTTTTGTTCTCCACCTCTTGGATGACTAAAGCACTCCCAAAACTAATTAATTACTTGAAATTTTTTACGATCATATCTTTTTTTTGGAGGGGGCAGTGGTGATGTACAGTGTTTATATTGAATCCTGGACAAAAGTGACAAAACTTTGTTCGCCTAATATATTTTTGTCTGAGTCAAATTTGCTTTAAGGTTTGTTAAGGTTTAAAGTTTTGTTTTTACATTTGGAGGTGACTATAATTTTGTCCTAAATTTTAATTTCCGGTAAAAAAAATTGTTTAAAATGTATAGCACACCTAAAAAGGTGAGAAGGGACGACGATGAGTTGGTTTGTTATGTTTTAACACCCTTTCAAAGAATAGACTTTCGAACTTTGCCCCCCTTGATGTAGCAATGTGTTTGTACAGTTGGTCATTGTTATTTGTCAATGATGGTTGTTAAAAAATTCGCTCAACAATCTCAACACGAACTGATATTTTTTGGCAAACGTTTTTCTGTCCTTACAACAAACTACTTTGCTATTAATTCCATCTTTTTGTTTTTCAGTATTTATTTTTTACATTCCTACCGCCATCAAAAGCTTCACATTAATCTGTACCAATTGCTCTCCAAAAATAATATTACAAATCGTATGTATGTTGTGTTGATTCAATCTTTGTCTTTTGCAAGCGTTGGTTGTTTATACTCAGCAGTCACACAACGTTATTTCAACATTCTTTCAACGTCCAAAAAACGTTCTGGCGTTGAAACACGTTCAATGCCTGCTGGGTACCTGTTTATTCATGGTATGCGTAAGTTAGCATTACGTTATTTTTCTTATCGAAAACAGCCGAAAATTCCGCATTTGTCCTTTTTTTTGCAAAAATCCGGATTTTTTCCTCTCTTTTTGGTGTTTCCGTTAGGAAAAATGACGTAATGCTAACTTACGCATATCATGAATTTTTTTGGTTGAGCTTAGTAAAGCCGTGAATACACATGATTTATGAGGGTATAAGGGTATCTATCCGACATAAGATCTATGGGCAAAGGTCGACTAAAGGTCAGACAACGCCCTTAAAATTAACCTCAACACACAGGGTATCTTATATCCGACATAATTGGAGAATTTCTTTCCAAGTGCTCTTCCACAGGTATTGAATATATGTTAATGAAATCGCAATTGCGCTGGGTGGGTCATCATGTTATTAGGATGGACGATGCCCATATACCAAAGTATTTTTTGTATCGTCAGGGCTATCATGGTTCTAGGAAGGTTGGAAGGCCTCTCCTTCGCTATAAAGATAAATTAAAAGATAATATTGGAACCTTACGATTGCCTAATGACTGAGAAACTGTGCAAGGACAGACCTAACTGGAGATCCACATGTTTTGACTCTTTGAAAGCCTTCGAAAGTCGGAGACAAGCCCATAAAAACTTTTGGCGCTTAGCAACACCGTCTTCTCCACATTTCCAATGTGAGCATTGCAATTTTAAAGCGAGATCCAATGCTTTCTTTAAATTTCAACCTTTCAGTTGTTCCTTTATTTCTTCACTCCTTTATTTATTTTCCGATCACTATTTTTATGCTGAACACTCGTACGTTGAAATCGACGGGAGAGTCCATTACAGATTAATGAATTCAAGTATTTTGGAGATTCTGTTCTGGGGGGGGGGGGGCACTAGGTTTACAAATGAGGCACAAAGATTGTTTTTCAAAATGGCACCTTTACAGTGTAGTGCAAGACCATACACTCTCTCACAACAGGTACATTTTCCCAAACATTTCCACCCTTACTACAGGGCACAAAAGCTTTTGCAACATTGCAGTGTATTTTGCTCTTGTTAACCCTTATAATGCATTTCCAGTCATATTGAGTATATATCCCCACTCCCGGAGTAGATTCATGATATATGCGTAACCAAGTGTGTAATTGCGTAACCAAGGGTGTCATTTTATTTTCTACAGGAACGCCCTAGAAAGCCGGGCGTTTTTGTTCCAATGTATTAAAGTTACGCGTAGATAGATAATCTAGAAAGTTCAAAAGGGCAGGTGCATATACTCCTCTTCACTCCCTTTTGCTCCCTTTCTAAGTAGTAATACTGGCATGTTAATATTCACGCATTTTCCCTTTGTTTTTTTGAAGAAAATGTGCTAAAACTCTTTATTCCAATCTTCTTTCATGGCCGCGAGTATTCCAAAATGAAAAAGACATATTTATGTAATATAATGCAAAAGGATTTTTTTTCTTCATATTTTATGGACTTTAAGTTCTCTTGTTATAAATTCCATTTTTCTTGCATCAAACAAGTTCAAGATGTATCCAACTAGAAGCTAGAAAATCTCCCGCCTTTTACTCGAGATGTAATAGTAGCCGAGATTATTTTGATTATTTTGACGTGCAAACAACGGTGCTCTAACGTCCAAACAACGGCAGAACGTTAATTGGACGTTGAAATAACGTTGTGCACCTGCTGACCATCCTTGAGGTGTTATAAGTTTTAACATGACACATAATTTCTTAGTTCAAAATCTAGTAGATCCAGTACTGTTTTATCTTAATTTTTCATCTTTCGTTTTAAGGTTTTAATTTTCTAGTATTTGTCCTCACTCAAAATGATCGGGAAATCTCGAAACGACGACAATCGAACCAAATTTGAACCCTCTACAGTGCAGTGTAAAATTTGCCCTCAAAAAACTATTTTCAGCCATTTTAGCCCGGCTTTGAATTTATCTACTGTAATTATTATACAACGTTTACGTAACACTATTCTGTTTCAAAAAACTATTTCGAAGTATTAAATCTTCCTCAAAAAAAAAAAAACCGTTTAGGATGGGAGAGTTAACAATAAAATACACAGATGTCAAATCTACTTTGAAGCGAATCGGAAGAAATAACAGAATATTTTATTGTCGAAAATTTTTACGACCTTTGCGTAAGATCTTTGTTAGTTCTCAGATTCGATATAGCCTTGGGAGTATTTTTATTACAGTGTACTTTAACAGAGAACTACACTCTTTTTTATAAGAAAAAACTTATAAGAACATCGAGCCTCACATTTGGTGATGAATTTTACTAAAAACTATGAAGAACTCATGGAAATCTTTCCTAATGAAAGCCTAGACCAAGGGAAGCATTTTAGGCATATATTTAAGGGTGGGGGTGGATGAGATAATTTGAGAAAATGTGGATAAAAGTTAAGAACATCTGAGCCTCAGGCGAAATTTACTGGTTCTTATAAAAAAAGCTTTGTTCTTCTCTCAAATGAAACAGTTGCATAACTCTATTTCCTTTTTTTGCACTGCGATTTTCTCGCACTTTAAATTAGTGGGTGTTTGGTGTTAAGTTATGTAACTTCAGTAACTTTGACTCTGATGTGATGCTTAAAGTTTTCCTTTTTTTCTTTTTTGTTTTTATTCCCAAATACCATAATAAGATAACAAAAAAGACTTTTGGCCTAAAAACTTTTTTTTGTTTTGTTTCTGTCTTTGTTGTTTTTAAAACTGCGGATTGATATAAAAACACAATTTCTGAGGTTTTTTGTTTTTTTGTGAAGTGTCTCACTTCTTACATGGTCTAGACAATAAACAACAAAGATATTCCAGACAACAGCGTCGTTCTCTCTCATTCAACCTTTGGTTTATCGCTAACACAGACGTTTCAGTTTTGTTAGACCACTTTCAGTCAAATACTCAGCTCACTCACGTTTGATTTTTTGGGTTTGTTCGTCGATACAAGGTTGGTTCAGCTTTTTTTTCGCAAATTTGTCTTATTCATCACGTAATATTTTATACGAAAACTTACTAAGAAATCGGGTTTTTCTTTACCACTAGTTTTTAAGTTTTTAACAACAAACATCCGTTTTATGGGGGTGTTTTCGTATAAAGATTACGTCATGAATATCATAAATTTGTTTTCTGTTTCTTGTTCAGTTGGTTTAGTCCCGGTTATTTTCAATTTTTTTGTCTGGTTGTCTTTGATAGGAGAGAACTTTGTAAACACAAGGCCTCTCCTTAACTTTACTGTTCAGAATATATTTAAGTCTGGTGGATACATGTTTTTTTATAAGAACAAAGTATATAAGAACATGAAGCTTTGAGGTCAAAAAATTAAGAACATGTTAAGAACATTTAAAGGCTTTGGAAAATCAAGAGTGTAGAAATAAGAATATTTTTTCAATTTTGATCATGTAGACATGAATTAAAAGACTTAATTAAGAACATTTTAAGGCTTGAAACCAAAAAAGCTAAAAAAAATTAGAAGGCTTCCTCGAATTTGGATGTTCTTATAAAAAAACGTGTAAAGACTTTTGAATTATATATCATACTACTTTAAAGGAAGAAACTTTCGCGAGTTCGCGATTTTTCGACAAAATCGCGAAAGTAAGTTCCCGCGAAAAATGCTGAACGTCTTCATTCGCGAAAGTTAATTCCCGCGAAATATATTTTTTCCCAAAATTTTCAAAAACATTATTTTTGGAGGGATTTACACTACAAGAACCTATAGCAAGCTTTGATGAAGGGTTTATACCGAGGTTTATACTTTAGATATCGTAAGTTCTAAAGGTAGTAGAGAGAGAGGCATAAAAGTGTCCTAATCATGGAAAAAAGATTTTTGAATTGCATTTTTCGTGAAAGTTAATTCTCGCGAAATATAGCCAAATGGCCGATTCGCGAAAGTAAAACTCCAAAATTTCGCGATTTTTTCACCTCCCGAAAGTTTCTTCCTTTAAAGTAATGCTTGATTTTCTTTCGTGGGAGATATTTTTATTAGATAAATTTTTAACAATTTTTCTCCTACAATAACGGTTGTTTTGACGTCGTTAAGTTTAGGCAGTTATACTTAGACAAGGTCCCTCAGTATATTGTCAACCTACGGGCAACTAAAGTAACTTAACCTCGTACCGCCAACAACGGTGGTGATTTATTAAATACAGTCGAAGCCCCAATTAGCGGACACCCCAAAAAGGCGGACAGATTTTTTTTTGATGGAGGAGTAGGCTCTCCTTTTTCTATCATACTCATCATCAATAAACTGGTTAAAATCTTTGTCAATTTTGATATTACAATTCACATTCTTGAAATGTGAAACTCAAAAGATATATTCAAAAATCACAAGAAAGTAAAGGAAACGAAACAAAAAAGAAAGATTCCCAAATTCAAGAAATCGAAATACTTAAGCAGTTAAAAAAATGCAAAAATCGGATCCATAATTATCCAGTTTTAATCTGATGTAGGTAACCTTTAAAAAAGTCATTCAATCTAAAGGTAATTGTGTCGAAAATTAGCGAAAATTCGTACTCGCCAAAATCACCCCTCTTTCTTATCGAAATTACTCCAAAAGCGGTAAAAACGAGAAGTTTTGTCTGTCATTAGCCAAAAAAAGTTCTCGCCAAAATTAAAAAAAATTGGATTTTGCCCTCTCGCTAAAATTAGTTCCTTTAAGGCATATCTTTATTGAATTAATGTTTCAAGACCTCGTTGTACTATTGGTTCATCGATGAATCCGAGCTTTGTCAGATTTACTGTCATTTTGGTTATCTGATCATATTAAAGGAACGTAAGTGAGAGTCGGATAGAGGAAGAATAAGGACATCGATTGTTTTTTTGAAAAAGTGAATTTCAGTTATCTTCATTGGCTTACTTGAAAAAAACGACGATACAAGATTACAAGATTGCAATCTGAACAAAACGGGTGCTTTACGTATTCACATTGCAAGAAACTGACATAAAAAATAATATTGATTCTCCTGAATATTTACATTTTATAATAAAATTTTCTTCATGAAAAATTCTTGCCCAGTACACGAAGCCTTCCATTTGACTGTCCTCTAAACCCTGAGATACATTTCATGATATCAACGTTACTTATTAACAGTTCCTTCTCATTCTTTCTTGGCCGCAGCAATATCGCTTTCCAGTTCCGGAAGATCTGAAAGAAAGTCAAACGAAAGTTAAATAAACATTCATACCCTCAGGTGCCAAATAAAAGAGGGGGGGGGGGAGTTTATTAATTTTTTGATTTTTACAAGCCCTGCTTATTGAGCCCCCCCCTCCGTTTATCAAAAAATTTCCAACCCCCCCCCCTATTTATTCGGCACCAGAGAGTACTATTTTTTAACGCGTATAAAGCACTTCGTGCAAAATTGTTAAAAAACTTTAAATCGACAATTTAAAAAAATACATACCGTCATCGTCTGAATCATCAGATATCTCATCTTCATCTGGGTCGAATGAGGGTGCACCACCCATGCCAGGCATGCCACCCATTCCTCCCATCATACCGCCCATTCCTCCCATACCAGGCATACCACCCATTCCTCCCATACCAGGCATACCGCCCATTCCACCGCCCATTTGCGCCATCATGGATTCAAGGTTGGCATCATCATATCCTGGACCACCTGGACCTGCTCCTGCTCCTGCTTCATCATCACTTTCGTCCTCATCCTTCCAACGGTTGAAATCGATCTTCAAATATTGACGCTATCAAGAAGAAAATAACTTAAACAAACCTTATTAGGACTCCTACCAAGGGTTCCCAGCGGTTATTACCATTGTTTTCCCTTTAAAAAGTGGTGTTTTCCCTGAAAATGGCGGATTGTCATCTGTAGTAAAAACATCGTTACGTTGTTGTTAATTAAACTCCGGTTAAGGAGTTTATTAGATTTGGCTCCTTTTTCTGCATTTTTTAGTAATCCTGCGAGTTCCCCTTGAATGCAACTCCCCCCTCTTTTCTCAGCTTTTCTTAATCTGACCTTAAGTTCTTTCTCCAAAATTTGAATCTTTATTTTAAGAAAATTAAAACTACTCCCGGAAAAAAAGAATTCACTCATGCTTGAATACTTTTTAGGTCATATTTGTGATAAAGAAAATATTCTAAAGTGACAAATCTTATTTCCAGACTGATAATTCTTTTTCAGACATTGGCTAAATTCCTGACATTTTCAGAAGACGTGGCAACCTTGTCTGTTTTATGTCTGAATGTGTCTAGTTCAATTCAGCAATTCAAAAGGGATAACTTAGTAAGGAGATTACTATGAAAGCTTCAAACTGTTAAACAAAATTGAAGCCACTTCCTCCATGTTATAACAAATTTTCTTACCTTTTTGTTATCTTTCAGTAAACGTGGCCAGTATGGCCCATCTTCCTTCTTCTTTAATTCAAAGAAATATTCTCGTCCACCTTTTCTTTGCTTTGATTCCTAAGTGGGGCAAAATTATTGATCAATAAAATTTGGGAAATTTTAAAAGAAAAATATTGCACTGGTCTTTAATAAAAGGGTTACACACTTCTATATTATAATACGCTAAAATGTCTGAAGCCTTATTCTGGTGCGTTTTAGTTTTCGATTGCAATTTTTACATGCACGGCACTTTTTCAAGGGACTTCAATTTGCGTTTTATTGCAATCATTGTGAATCCTAACGGTCATACTAGCACCTCCAAATTAATTTATGCTTTCTATTCAAAAACTAAGAAAACAATCTTTACAAACCTCAGGTATGATGGATCCGTTGAATTCGAGATCAACAGCGTAATTCTTATTTCTAGATTTTCCGCTAAAAAGAAAGAAATTGTATTAAAAAACCTATTCAAATATATTCAAAGATACAATCATATCAGATGTCAAATTTTGATATTTGCTTATTTCTGTTAATTTGTTTACAATTTTTAATAAAACATTCAATAAGCAGGGACTTGTTGTTAGTTCACCAAAATAAAAAAGTTATTTGCTTAGGAAGTTTTAATCTTAGTGCAAACCAAATCTACAACTTTTTACCCATGAAACATAAGCTGAAAACACTGAGCACCTTTTGATGACTTACCTGAAAGTCAGCTTTTCTGTATTAACTGTAATATTTTCATCTGAAACATCGTCCAATTGAATACTGACAAATACTTTGTCAGTCCTTTGAGCCCATAAAATCTGTGGAGGAATAGCTTCAGTCCTAAAATATGTAAAAACAGCAAAATGTTCAATTCAAAATGCAGTCCACAAATTTTAAAAAGCCTTTGTAGTTTTCCACCATTTGGGAAATTTCTTATTGGTACCATGTCAATTGGATAACCCTTGATAAATCCCCTCATCCCTCGGTTGGATCAAGATGTCAATATCCAAGTAATTATAATTAATCATGTATGTTAATAGAACAGCCATACAAAGGTATAATAAGTATTTTATTGCATGGAACACAAAATTAAAATGCCGCAAAATTCAAACAATCCTAAAATGCTGTTAAATGCAATTTTTTGCAAAAAGACCGCAAAATTTTCATGCAATAAAGTAGCTGTCATAGTTGATCAACTGCAAGATTTTAATATGGTCTAATATGAAGCCCTACCTTGTAAGTAAAACTATTTGTAAGTAAAATTTATATGGCTATAATTGAGTATTTTGGCATCTTGATCCAACTACTGCCTCTCTCATCAACCTGAATTTTAAGATCAATCTTACTGTTTTGACTTTCCCATTAGTGTATAGGTTCCACAAAACTTTCCACTAGTCCTTAAAGGTTTACTTTGAAAAAACCTAATTAAGAATTTTTTTTTTTTTTTTGCTAGCAATTTTTAGGTTTCCAGGCCATTTTTTATGCCTTTTAAGGGTTCGATTATCGGACGCTGCCCCTCTCGAAATTTGGCCTGGTTTCAGAATGGGGTCAGGATTAGTAAGGGGTGGCCAGTACAGTGTTATAGTGATAGGGCTATCTACGCTACTGTGAACAAGGGCTACTACTTTAAAGGAAGAAACTTTTGTGAGTTAGCTTAGTTAGTTAAAGTAAGTTCCCGCGTAAAAAAGCTAGAAGTGTAAATTTGCAAAAGTTAATTCCTACGGAATATGTCATCCCCCGCCCCCCCCAAAAAAGTTTTTACAAGACATTATTTTTGGGAGGGATTTAAACTACAAGAACATAACAAGCTTTGATTAAGGGGTTTTACTTCAGATATTGTAAGTTACTAAAGATGAAAAGTGTCCTAATCTTGAAAACAAAAATGTTGAATTGCTTTTTTTGCGAAAGTTAACTCTCGTGGAACCCAGTCAAATGGGCCATTCACGAAAGTTAACTCCTGCAACATATAGTCAAATAGTCCATTCACTTAAGTAAGTAAAACCCCAAAATTTCACAAAGTTTCTTCCTTTAAAGTAGGGAACTTCAACCATGGGATTTCAAAATATCTTGTCTTTCTTCTGACTACAAACAGAACTATTTGTTTTTTTAAATCACAAAGGAGGAATTAAATTTCACAGCTTTGGCACCATTATTATGATAAAGTGCATTGCTTTCGTGATTTGCTTCAAATCAGTTCTAGGTCTAGGCCAGATTTCCAGATGATGTCAATCGAAATTTTGATTTTCGGTAAATTTTGATTGTTCGATTGTTTGGAAATCGAAAATAATTTTCATTTGATTGTGTTCAATTTTTAGATTTCATAAAATGTGGCCTCTTTGCCAAGATAAAATCAAGCCACAAATACAAGAAAACCAAACAGATGATTCCTTTGCAGCTCTAAAACGAAGTTTTAAAAATAAAATTTAATGCAATCGTACACCATCAAGCACAATGGAACTAAAATTCAATTGAAAAAATTGATTTGATTGTGTTCGGCAATCAAACACCAATCATTTGATTGCGTTAGATTGATTTTGATTTTTCGATTGCGCTTTGTTGTTCGATTATGTTTGATTGACATCATCTAGAGATTTAAAGACTTGAAATTGCAAAAGGGACAAGGAATAAGTTGTGGGAACAAATCTTCTCCACAGGGTAGATTTTCTTTTGGTTGCTAAAAAATTATACTTTCATTTTTAAAAATCATCATTCACATTGAACAAAAAATGGGACCTGTTCTGGTATTTCATGTTTCACAGCAGTATTTGAAATTTTGAGTAAAAATATTTTAATTATTATAGATGGCCCTATCTCTGTCAGTCATCTGTCATCCTGGTCCTAACTCTGTCACCCCTATTTTAAAAAAGTCCTTCCCTTTGTTGGTGAGCTTTTTGTTGTAGGTAGAAAGATTCAAGGTCAAAGTTGTAAATTTAACTGTCAAAAAGATTCAATTGATATTTGCTGGCAAATAAAAAGGGGTGACAAAATTAGGGAGATAAAAAATAAGATTCAATTTTATTTGCCTATGTCCTCCCTCCATGAAGGAGAATTCCTTATATATTTTTCTTCTTTTATGCTCTCTGTAGAAGACTACACTCCACCCTAAAGACTAAAGACCCCC
>JAUJPO010069823.1:0-11908 GCA_032270745.1 Tiaropsis multicirrata
AACCGAGATGTATGAATATGATCCTAGACCTGAGCAGCTACGTTCTGTTCCTAGTGAGAGAGTGAGAGATTTTGTAGCAAATTAAGCCTGTTAAAGTAAATGTGTGCCTCCTACTTGCATTTGGTGTGTGGATTCTTCCAGAAAAAAATTGAACACGGGGGTGGAAGGTATATTATTTTTCAAATACCCCCCCCCCTTTTTTTTTCTTTTCTGTAAGAGCCCACCTTCTATTAGCCTACCTAGATTTCTATGTAAATATTTACGATTATGAGATCATAGAGATTATTTTTTTTTTTTTTTTAACCTTGTGTATATTTTGTTTAAAATACCTTATTGGAAGTAATTCGGACGGGAAGAAAAGATGTCGGATTCGGACAAAATCCGCCGAATTTAGTTCCCGCCAAATCAATTTCTTTGAATATATGAACCGTACCCTTTAAAGTGTTTTTTTGCTATTTTTACGCCATTTTAGGTTAAATCTTTAGCAACCGCCAAATTGAATTCCCGTCAAATTTAGTTTTTTCGTCCATCCGCCAAATTAAATTCACTCAGAAAAAACATTTTCGGACAAACTAAATTCCCGCCAAAATTAGTTCAAATAAGGTAATAACTGCTAGCTTTTTACTTATTTTCAGTCTCAAGTCAGTAGATTTTTTAATCGTTTAATCGTCTTAATTACTCCACAGACCCTCTAACGAACTCGGAAATTATTTTATACACACGTCAAAAATTCTTCGCGTATGAAGAAGCTCTTGATTGAGCTCGATTGTTGTCTTAGCATCTTTTCGACCAAAAGTAAATCTAAAGTTGAACGAAAGAACTTTGTTTCACATTGAATACAATAGCGTTTCGTCGTGCCTACGTCATAATTTATGCAAAAAATAAATTACCGCAGCTTCTCCCAAAGCATTATGGTAAATTTCGGTCAAAAAATGTAAACAAGATGGCGAATACAGACAAGATCACAGTGAAAAATTATACTATTTTAAAAGAAGAAGATGTACCTGGTGCAAAATTGAAGAAGGACCCAGAAAAATGTATCATGGAAGAGCTGAAGAGATGGTTGGAGTGCCATGGGCTGAAGAAATCGGGAAAGAAAGACGATCTGGTAAATAGAGTGAGGGAAGGATTGAAGTTGAATCTCCCAGTAACCCCAAAAATTGATGGTGGAAAATGGTACAATCTAAAGTTGAAGAAAAGCCAAGAAGGCAATGACTTGACTCCAAATTTTTCAGCTAACGAACAAACATGCTCTGAAATACCTTGTGATGGCTGGAAAAAATTTCCTTCAAGAAACATTCCTCCAAACTTTAATTATGGACATGTATATTTTTACATGGTGGAATCTATTGCAGGTGCTGTCCAAAACATTGAAGACAGTGAAAATTCTGATGATGACGATGACAACCTCTACGTTACGTGTGATACTGTGACAGCAAAACCTCTCAGAAAGGGTAGAAACTTATTGAAAAGTGGTTTTGTTGAAGATATTCAGGACAACATTAATCAACTGAAACATGAATATTATGTACGTGCGCATGTTCAGCACTCAATGAAAAAGTTAGATCCTTTGAATGTTTTTGTTGTTGTTAGCAGTTTGAGTGGCAGCGTCAAAGATGCTGGCTGTGACTGTAAAGCAAGTGCTCTCAACAGATGTGCACATATTTCAGCTGTATTATTACATCTGAGTGACACTGACAGTAAGAATGAAATGATCGTACCACCTTCAACTTCAGAGCCATGTTCATGGAATAAGGGCAAAAAACGTCAGAAAAACCCAAGAGAATTACACAAAGCTGAATACGAATCAAGCAAACGAAAGCCCCGAACCGAGATGTATGAATATGATCCTAGACCTGAGCAGCTACGTTCTGTTCCTAGTGAGAGAGTGAGAGATTTTGTAGTTCGTTTACAATCAGACAAGAAACAAAGCATGTGGGAATCACTTTTGAGAATCCAATACAACGATTGGAAACTTGACGAATCTGAAAAAATAATTTACAGTGACTTAGTGACCCAATTCACTGAGGATTTTTCCAAGGAAAATGATGCTATCCTGAAATCAGAAGTGTGTTGTGAGATTCCGGAAACAGAAAGCCAAGCAGATTCAGATCGTTGGCATTTTGAACGAAGATTTCGTATTACTGCTTCAAAGTGCAAAAGTGCAGTCACCCTTGGTGAAAATTTATCTAAGTATGATTCCATGCACCCTCATTTCAAATGGCTACAAACTCACTTTTGGTTTCCGTCAATTTTTTGTAACCGTTATATGCAATATGGTATTGACAATGAAGTCAATGCCTTAAAGGAATATAGTGCACGATTGAATGTCCTTGTTGGTTTAAGTGGGCTATGGATAAACAAGAATTATTTACCATGGCAGCTAGCCCTGATGGGCTTATTTTTCAAGAAGGAAAATTGAAAAATATTATTGAAGTAAAATGTTTAAATATTTTGCGGTTGCACAATGTGGAGAGTATCGTCAATGGTGATTGTTCAAAAGCTGAGGTTAAGCGACAATGTTTTGATGTTGTAAATGGTGAATTAGTTTTAAAGAGAACTCATTCTTATTTTTACCAGATTCAATTGCAACTGTTGGTGACAGAGGCTAACTTTTGTGACTTTATTCTCTTTTCTGAGAAAGGCCCTTCAAGTATTGAAAGGATCTTTCCTGATAAAGACTTACAAACTCGTATAATTGATAGCACACAATTATTTTGGGAGAAAGTTTTTATTCCAGAATATTTTTTTATGAGAGTACCTAGAGAGTTATTACCTTTTGTACTTGATTAATAATTGCTGATTGTATTTAAAAATCATTTTCATATTTTTATTTTTTTATTTTTTGATTAGATTCATTTGAAGCTGTAGATGTGTTTTTCTGTGAAGTAAAGAGCCTAGATTTTCTATTTGTCATGTTTAAAAAGGCAAAGGAATGAGCTTCCTTCAAAACTTTTTCGATAGAATTTGTGAAAATAGACTTTACAGTATGATGCAAATTATAACTTTTCATTATGTTTAGGAAGCTCATCAATACATTCTTCTGCTAAGGTTACACTAGAAAATAAATTTTGGCATTTCGAGGAAATCTCGACTCAAGCCTGCCCTCCTAACTTCTCTTAATGAAAATAGTTTCAGATTCACAAGTAGGTCCCTATATATATTTTTCTTTTTCTTTTTTCAAACTGTAAAACTTTTAAATATTTATTACATTTGTTTTTATCATATTTTTATCCTGTAACTTTGTATATACTTATATAGATAATTTTGCCAGTCAACTGTGGATCTGGAAAAAAATAAGACTTCTTTTTCTCAATCAAATGAAATGATTTTGTCTCTGATGATTTTCTCATTCAATTTCTGATGAACTTTTAGATTTTAATATTGTTCATCATAAAGATACCTATAATTTTAAGGTAAAAACATTTTGAGTGAAGAAAATTAAAAGAAATAATTGACCCTGTATAATCCCCATACAAGCAAATGAGACTGAAACTGTACACAGAGGTCTGTTAATAATAAGGTCCCTCCTATAACCTCAAGAAAAGAAGCTTTTTTACTGAAAAGGTTTTCGACCCTTCTTTATATTCCATACCTTATTTATTTGAAGTGATTATTGGTTTATTTGGCATTTCATTCAATTAGTACTAGTACCTAAAGTAAGGAGCAAGCTTTGATGGGTAGGGATATAGCAGCGGAACATTTTACTCTTTTGTTTGCCAATAGTAGGAAGAGAGGTTAACACAACTGGAACTCAATCAGGGTGTAAAATCTATGAGGCTTTTTTTGGGTGGGAAAGTTTTTTGGTATTTTTGGCAATTTTTTATAGGCCAATAGAATTAATTGAAATTTCACTGAAAAAGGCTCTATGAAAAGAAAACAAACTGGATATATTAGAACTTAATATGTAATATCAGGGGGAGGAGTCATTGAAGCTGACAACATATATTTGTTACACTGTTCAGTGCATTAGTATAATATTAGTACTTAGGATCTTAGGATCAAAATAAAATCAATCACTAGTTATTCAAAAATGGAGCAAGATTGAATAAGAGAAAAATTATGTAAATGAAGATATATAACTAAGGGTAGTCAAATATTTTAAGATTTTTATTATTTTCCATGGTCTAGATTAAATATTTTATTGAGAAAATACTAGCTTTAGTGAAAGGGCCATTCCAGAAAATTTTTGTTATTCCGGAAGAATCTTCTACGGAATTTCCAATCTCAGTTTTACTAATGTCTACGGAAAAGCCAGACTTCTTATTGGATGACCTCGGAAATAGTTCACTTCAAAGACAAAAGTTCGGATGACCTCAGAAAAAGTTCACAAAAATTCAGATAACCTCGGAAAAAGTTCACAAAAGTTCGGATGACCTCAGAAATAGTTCACCTCGTAGTTTGTATGACCTCCGAATTTCTGTGTTTGGAATTTTATTTTTGGTTCGGAAATACCGTGTCGTCCGCCCCATTAACGGGTGTTTTCTGGCCCAAAGGCCTTGATCTCAATAAACTTGCAAAAACTTATTTACACAAGTAATCTTGAAAATTGACAAGCATTGATCCAACATAAACTAACTGTGAAGCCATTGGTGCAAGCGATAATGGAATTATTTTTTCCAATAGTCTAAATTTCTTCAAACGTTCATTAAACCGTTCCACGTGAATTCTAGCCTTTGCTATTCTCTTGCAAAGCAATACTTCTTCTTTGGTGAATTTTTCACGTTTCCCAGAAAAGGTGGAATGAAAATTGTTGCCTGCTTGGGGAGAAGCAAATGCTGAACTGTGAACCCTTTGTCCACTAAAAACGAATCTTGAAAGTTCACATGTTGCAATATACCGCTTCGTTCAAAAAGGTTCTGTGATACTTCCTTCAAACAAGTCTGAAACAAAACAAGCTGCGCCATTTGGATTCACAGCAATCAAACACTTCATTGTGCAGTTGCTTTTGTAATTTGAGTATAAATTACCTTGCTGTTTGTAATCACGGGGTGATTCACATTTAAACTCTGTGCAATCTATGCTTGCACGAATATTTTTGAAGGGACGAAAGACTTTTGGGAGTGTCTTTTTAAATACTTGTCTTTCAGGGAAGATGACATCCTTCAAACTTTTAAAATGATGGAACATGAACATTATCCAAGTGGTGAATATTGTCCTAATTGTCTTTTCACTGACACCATAGAAGTGAGCAAGTGTAACCAAGTTAAAACCGCGTCGAAGTCGTAAAAGTGTTATAAAAAGTTGATCTGGGATTGGCAATGAAAAACTTCTGGTTGTGGAGTTAGTTTTGTTTGTGCTATTCCAATAAGTCAGATTAAATTTGGCATCACCCAAAAATTCATACAAGTCCCAGAAATGTTTCGGGAATAAACCAATGAAATATTTTGTCTTCTTTGCAGACTGTAATATGACATTCATAGCCATTGGATTTTTGTTAGTAAATTGCGATGATTGCCCAATATTTTCCTTCAACAGATTAATTTCGTTTCGTAAAATGACATTTTCGATTCGTCCAGCAATAGCAAGTTTGTCGGCTTCTGTCTGGGTAGATTTGGTGTCGGTTTTTACTGCACATATCTCTGTGTTTGTGCTAACATCAACAGTTTCACATTGTTCTTGAAATGTAGATGATGTAGTAGCAGTATTATTATCAGCAGAGGATTCTGTAAGGTTACTGTTTCCTGTTCTTGTATTATTGTCAATATTAATGTCTATAATACGAGTATTTTCTGGAAATATAGAGAGCAAATATAAGTGTCTTTGGTTATCTTGGAAAAGTCAAAACCTTTCCTTCCACATTTATGAGCCCATCTCTTTGCTTTCTCTGTTTTCTCCTTCTCTTGACGGTTTTTCCAATCAGTATTTTTGTCCTTGATTTTTCCAACTTGAGGAAAGTTAATAAAGAATGTTCCTGTTTGTAATTTATCAGGGTATCTTGAGTCACTTTTACAATTTCCCCAACAACAATGTTTATTTGCACCTTTTCTCACTGTAAAACTACTGCTTGCAGCCGCCATATTTGTTTTGATTGACCGAAAATCAATCCTAGAATGCATTGCGAGAAAAGATTACGTCATAAAAAAAGAGACGAAATTCTATTTTTAGCTTGGCGACGGAACGCTATTAATTTTGACCCCGGTGTTTCCCCGAAAAAGTAATCGGGATATCAGGGAATCGGGGAAACATGTTTTGATGTCTGATCCTCCGAAATAATAGCGAAATGAATGCTCAGCTTAGGCTGACCAAAAAGCAAAAAATTCGTCAAAAAGAGCGTCTTGAACTTCCGAGATCAGATCGCCGTGGAAATATTTCAAATTTCTGGGGACCTGTAAATTCGTCAATAAGAATTGTGAGGGCTGCTTTTAATCAGTTTGAAAATATAGCAGTTTTAGCTAGTCTGAAGAGTGTAAAATCTCAAAACTTTCTTGTCGGACCCAACCATGGTGGTTATAACATACTATTGGGTCATATCCTCTTAAAGTCTTTAGACTTTTCTTAAAACTGTGCTGGGAAAATAGGAAAACTGGAATTTGACTTCAAAAAGACTTTTTGGGATATTTTCGGGGGAAATTCCTGGATAGGAAACTTTCCTGGATAATTTCAATATCACGGCGGTTATTTTTGGCTTATTTTCTTCCACTTGCCTAAGCCCCCCCTATCCTTTTATGATCAAAAGAGCAACTTTATAAGGTCTAACTTAAAATAAAAAATTTCCAAAAGTATTGATGACGTCAGCTGAAATTCGCAATTTACATTTTTGCTTAATTTCTGCTGACGTAATCAATATTTAGGGGAAAAAATATTTCAAAAGTTAGATCTTTAGTTTAGTTAGTTGCTTTGGTGAAGAATGAGTCAGTACATCAAAAGATATAAAGTTCTAAAGTTTTGTGACGTCACTAATTATGACGTCATAATAGGTTTTTCGCCAATTACTCAACATAGGCATGATATTTAATTACGTCACAGCTAGAATCATATACCCTAAGGTATGAAGCAACTTTTAAGCCTTGAGTGGATATCTGAAAATGAGCGCTATTCATTTCGAAAACTTAAGGTAAATTGAGACATCTTAAGACATGCTGACCCGAGCGTGGATTTGTTTCGATTAGTCTACTATAGTTGTAATTTTTTTGAGATTTTACACTCTTCAGACTGGCTAAAACTGCTATATTTTCAAACTGATTAAAAGCAGCCCTCACAATTCTTATTGACGAATTTACAGGTCCCCTGAAACATGTCAGTTATCCCCAGAAATTTGAAATATTTCGCTCCAGTTTCCTGGCTTTTGTAGGATCTTTATCTTTTCAGCCCCCTCTCCTATATTCTTGGCTATGCCGCCAATAATCTGAATCAGTCTGCAGGTGGTTTTGCGGGCGAAGCGAGCAGAAAATCTTTCAAGAAATTCAGGAAAAAATTAATGTCTTGAACATAGGACAACATAGACCAATATCTTTTTTAACTTAGCATCATATAAACTTTTCATCATTTAAGAATTTTCCATGAGGAGATTCGAGGTGAATTGAGGAGTTGTGGGAACACTGAACACTTCCCATGACGATGTTTTGATGTTTTAGTATATCATTTTAGTATTATGCCAATTTCACCCTGATATTCTTTTAGGAGCTATTCTTATATAAAAAGCACCAAAGAAACAGAACAATTGTCAAAATTAACCTATCTAGATTGGCTAAAACAGACCTCTTGAAAAAGATTTTATTAGAAAAAGTGCTAACGTAAAGGGAATGATTTTTTATTTTCAACGTCGGTATGTAAAATTGTTCAACGTTCAAATTCTTTATCACGCTTTATGAAAAAGAACATCAATCACGCAATCACGACTAAATTTTTCTCTTTATCACGATCACGCAGGCAACTTATCACGCAATCACGCACTTTAAAATTTCAAATCACGTCATCACGAACTAAAAAAAGCCCTATCACGTCATCACGCAAACCGCTGGGAGGGGGGGGGGGGGCTCCTCACAGAAGGAATTTTTGAATTAGATATTGTTGTTCTATAAACTTCATCTGTTTATTTTGTATCATGCAACCTTCATGCACTTTTCATTCGTGAGATATCGCAGTTCAAAGCAGACATATATTTTTCAGATAACAGCTTTTCATGAGAGTTTTTTATCCAGATCAAGCTTGAATGGTATCAGGCCGATCTGTATTCAATTTGCCTAAATATTGGTACCTTTATTTTTTGAAAAGAAAATTCAAAATCTGCAGTAAATAGCAATTCAAATTTTTTATCAAATCAGTGGATTTCAAAAAGTGTGTCAAAACCGAGGTAAAATCATAACACGCAATGCACACCCAGCTTTTTAATAGAGTGTTAATTTCAATAGGAAAACAATGGTTGCTCTCTTGGGAGCAAGTGCCTTCTAGAGGTAGTTGGTTATCTATTATTTTTACATCGTTGCACAAATAAGAGAAGAAAAGGAAGGAATCCTCTTCGAAACGCTGTCATTTAGCTGTTAAAGTTTGCAAATTTTTACAATGTATAGAAGAAACTGAATGAAAATTGTGTAAACGTTCACAACCGCGAACTGTTCTTTTGTTTGAAGTTCATCATATTTTATTGCATTGCCTGAAAAGACGGTTCCATCCTTTTCTCTTTTTGGTAATTCATTTGTTATCGCTGGCATCGTTCTAACATTTGGCAAGTAAAACAATAGTTTAGAACAAAAGAATACACAATAGAACAGTGCAAGCAATTACAAATGGCTGACAGTGTAAACGCGACCAATGTTGCGCTAGTACTGTAGTTATCTCCAAATACAAAGGGCTATAAGCACTTTGACAACTGCTTTGGGAATATGTAATAAGAAAATATTAAATTTCTTTCTTTCGACTGATCGATTTTCAGACGTCTGTAGTGAAAAACCACCCATATGACCTATATAATCTACTGAGACTAAGTCGTTATTTAGTACCAAAGTCTCTAAAAGTCGCCTAAATAAAAGAGGCAAACTTTTGTCTTGATGCAATTTAAGTGATTAAAACAGACTACGTCGTTGACGTTTTTATTAATTTTTATTCAAATATAACAAAAGAAAACAGTACAACGATACAAGCGTCACGAAGCAGAAACATCCCGCCGTATGAGATCGCAACTTAGAGTATATATTTAAACTAAAAATAATATACCTCAAGAGAATCGATTTGGTTTTCTTTATTTCCACGTGACAATATACAGCTTGCGCTCCACGTTGAGGCTATTTGAAAAAGACTGTGTAACAAACCTAAACGTAACCAGACTCTACTATCGTCAGTTAAATAAAATTTGGTAATGGTTATTCGTGATTAATCGTTATAAAATATGTAATTAATTGAAAATTAGATGAAATGTGAAAATTAATTAAATGAAATAATTTTAAATAACTTAATGTTATAAATATAATGACGTAAACTTACTACTAAACTTAGATGATACATAATTACAAAACCTCCCTCTGTCGGCCCTCTGTAGAAAATTAATAAGATCAATAATCATTGAATCGAATATCATTGGCAATGACAAACACAAAAGGTCGAATATGAATACCTTCCATATTTTCCCAAATGTTTTTCATTGTCTTAACATCATCACTCATCTTCTGCATGTATCCCCTGATAGTTAAGCGACTCCGTTTATTTTTCCTTAACATAGTGGTATACCAATCGGATGCCTCAATTATGAGACTAATAGTGTGCACTTTACCTTTAACTAATCTTCTGGATCGTGCTAAAAACAAATGGGTCGCTGGTGGCTTGGTCCAAATCTTGGAAAAGTTCAGGTCTTCCGGGTTCCTCTTCGTGAACATATCCTTCAAGTCGCTTTTTCTAAGGCTAAGAGAAATTTTTGGTGATATAAGCGACCATTTTGAGGCGATGCGCCCTCCCTTCCTTGTGCATTCATTCCTTTGATAAGATTCTTTCATAACTGTGTAAGAGTCGGTGTTCAATTTGTGCATGCTTCCAAAATCATCATTATTCAAAGTGAGAGACGAACATTTTAGAATTTGATACGTTGACGAGAATAGGACGAACAAAAATAAAGCCAAACCAGTAATTGGAATAACTTTAATGGGGATACTACACAAATAAATGATGGAATGAATATCCTCATTTGTGTGATATTTTGAATAGTGGGTAAGGAAGATCCACAGTGTAAACCCACCAAAGATTAAGACAAGTAGACCATGACTCGTACCGGTATTAATAGCAGGTGTTTGATCATATTTATATCGGTGACTGGCTGTTGATACTTTAAAATAGACTGGTCGAATTAGGTATGATAGTTTTTTCTCTAACTGTTCTTTGGTATCCAATAACTCATAATTGAGTTTAGCAAATCTTCCATCTAAAACTGCTACATGATGTTTCTTGGCTTCTACTGATAAGTTGAAAGACTTCGATAATTTAGAAGCTTCCGTTAAGTCTTTAACTTTAATTAGGACACGGACTTTGTGTATTTTCTTATTGACGCTTCGCTCAGAAACAGCCGTATAATAGCTTGGATTAGATGCGAAAACATCATCTAGATCTTTAAAGTCAACAATGAGTCTGACACGCGGTGTAAAAGCAGATAAAAGATATAGAGTAGGGTATTTAAAATCCAAGTAACATTGGCTCTCCGTATAAAGACGTTCGTGAAATTCATCAGGTTGCGTTTTCAGCTTAAACGTTGTTCCGAGATCACTATTTTTCAATTCGATAGGTGAACATCCATATGACTGGTACGTGGAAAGGAAAATAATGATCCACGATAAGCCCAAAAGAACATCAAAGATTATCATGTATAACATCCTCGACTTCTTTCTTTCTTTCGACCACAAAAATCTCTCACTTCTACCACCATAAACCTTGATAAACAAAAATTTACCACCAAAATTAAATCCATACCGACACTCATATTTAACATGCCATAAAAATTCAAAGAATGACACCTGCTGTTACATTAACAATAAAATAAGCATCGTCATCATATAAATATAAACAGACCTATTATTACAAAATACATAAACGCTCCTATACAGTGACCCAACCGGTACGACAACGTTATTTCAACATTGTTTCAACGTCCAAATAACGTTCTGGCGTTGAAATAACGTTCAGTACCTGATTAAGAGGTACAAAATAAATTTCAATAAAAGCTTCTGTATTATTCCTAGTATATGCATCAAACAATTATACGAAATTCGTATTACTACTTCACTTTAGCTAGTGGGTAAAAATATATAGCCTGGGAAAAAAAGGATCAACACTACAGTCATTTGAGAAAAAAGGAAACAACATCACATGTTAAGTTGGTGTGACCCTCTTTATCTTTCTACAAATCAATATTTTATGGCCCTGAATTGGGAAATCTAGTGAATAGGAAAACGAAATCCTTCGACTTTAGCTAGACATATTTTCTTTAATTGAATATGTACTACGCTTTTGCGTTCTGATATTATATCCATAGTTATAGATGTTTTCATACGAGCTACTCGAATTACCAGGTAATTTTTCATCAACAAAATCGTTTTAACGAATAAAGAAAAGCCATTCTCCTTTCTTATCGAATCAATTTTGTGAAGCAGAATCATCACACTCCCATTTTCCTAAAAGAACATGATACTTGCGTGGCTCATAAATGAAATGGTTACCACCGACCTTCATCCCTGCACAATCTTCTCCAGACAGACCAGAACTATCACCATCTAAATACCGTACATCGCCACACATTCCCATAACTGTATCTCCATTAACCATTAAATTAATGTATTTTGGTCCAGTCAAAACAACATCTAGAGGCCTTTGATGCCACTGCTTGTAACACCGGATTCGCAACTCGTTATAAGAGGCCCCCCCAGCGATTGGCGTGATGGCGTGATCGGAGGTTTTTTACGGCGTGATGGCGTGAAAATCCCAAAAA